>VZRV01007591.1:559576-623216 GCA_013398115.1 Falcunculus frontatus
TTTTCTCTTTAATCCATTTAAAGACATGGGGGGATGAGAATTCTGTGTGCAGCCTGTGGGGGAAACAAAGGTGACCATGCCAGGTTACCCAGGAGCTGTGAGAGGTTGTGAGAGACTTTTAAAATTTCTGTGAAGAAGAGAGCTGTTGTTTGCAGGCTGGAATTTATCTATCCTTAAATGAGAATACCCCATGTGTGGCCCATGGGACAGTGTGGAAGAGATTGTGATTTCTTTCCATGGGAGAGATGTATTTTTTACGGTGGCAGATTTTTGGGCGGGGCTGTTGCTGGTGCAGTTTAGGAACCACAAGAAGCAAAAGAAACCTCTATTTCCTCGAACAGTAGAGAGACTTTGAAGAACTGTAAATGCTGACCAAGAATCATCCTGTGTTATTTTTTGTGTGAGATGGATAAAAGGGGGAGGTGCTGGAGAAAAGGAGGTTTTGTTTTAATCTCTTATTATTTCTTTTTACTCTTAATTCTGTTAGTAATAAACTTTTTCATATTCTTTAAGTTTTGAGCCTGCTTTGCATTCCTCCAAAATCTCCTGTCTCACAGAAGGTAAGACATGCAAACTAAACCACTACATTAATTGGTGTTTTTGCCTGCTTTACAAACCAAACCTACTACGGGTATTAAACTAGAGAGGGAAAACTTACAGAGATGGTAGACTGCGTTGTTGCTAACAAGTAACTTAAAAAGACATCTCTGGAGATTTCAGCAAGGCTTTTGACGCTGTCTCTCACAACATCCTCATAAGCAAACTCAGAATGTATGGACTGGATGAGTGGATAATGAAGTGGATTGAGAATTTACTGAGTGGCAGATCCCAAAGGGCTGTAATCAGTGGCACAGGGTCTGGTTGGGGCCTGTCACTTGTGGTGTCCCCCAGGGCTTGATACTGGGCCCAGTATGGTTTGACTTATTCATTGATGACTTGGATGAAGGGCAAATATCTCCTCAGCAAGTTCAGTGACAACACAAAGCTGTGAGGAGTGGCCGATATCCCCAAGTGCTGTGCAGCCCTTCAGAAGGCCCTCGACAGGCTGGAAAGATGGGCAGAGAAGAACTGTCTGAAATTCAGCAAAGGCAAAGGCAGGGTCCTGCAGAGGGGAAGAACAACTCCCTGCACCAGTACAGGGTGGGGGCTGACCTGCTGGAAAGCAGCTCTGTGGAGAAGGACCTGGGGGTCCTGGTGGATAACAAGCTGTCCATGAGCCAGCAGTGTGTCCTTGTGGCCAAGAAGGCCAATGGGATCCTGGGGGGCATTAGGAAGAGCATTGCCAGGAGGGAGGTGATCCTGTCCCTCTGCTCAGCCCTGGTGAGGCCACATCTGGAGTGCTGTGTGCAGTTCTGGGTTCCCCAGGACGAGCGAGACAAAGAGAGCTCCTGGAGCAGGTCCAATGGATGGCAAAAAAACTGATTAAGGAACAGGAGCATCTCTCTTATGAGGAAAACCTGAGGGAGCTGGGCCTCTTCAGCCTTGATAACAGATGACTGAGATGGAACCTCGCCAATATCTATAAATATCTGAAGGAAGGGTGTCAGGAGGATGGAGCCAGGCTCTTCTTGGTGATGCCGATATTGGAGGTGCCAATCTTGTCCAAGCAGTAGGACAAGAGGCAATGGGCAGAAACTGATGCACCTGAACACAAGGAAGATCTTCTTTCTTGGGCGGGTGGCTGAGCACTGGAACAGGTTGCCCAGAAAGGGTGTGGATTCTCCCTCACTGAAGATACTGAAAAACCACCTGGTTGCAATCCCATGCCATCTGCTCTGGGATGACCCTGCTTGATCAGAGAGGTTGGACCAGATGACCTACTGTGGTCCCTTCCAACATGACCCGTTTTGTCATTCTGTGAGACGCCGGGAGATTTAAGCAGCTACAATATTCATTCTTTACTGTACTGGAGACACCTGGGGTGGGGTGGGGGGTGTTATGAGGAGGATTTCTAAACTGGGGTAAATAGGAGTGTTTTAGAGTTCTGGGTCTCAATGGACATATAAGTTTGCATTTGACCATATACCAGGATGAGGCCATGGTGTGTCTCACTTCTCTTGGTACTCTTTTGTAGGAAGATCTGAGGGTGAAGGCTTGTGGGTCCTGGGGTGGCACTGTGTTAGACCCTAGTCTGAACAGCCTTGTGCCAAGACAACAAAATAACTGTGACTAGGAGCTGACTTTGTGTCATTGAGGCTGAGCTATCAATACTAACCTTTATTTAAAAGAATTAAGGACTTTTTAGAGGCCCCTACTAGGTTGGGAGTCTGACGTAATGATGTAGCCATGTATCTGGCTGTCATCAGGTTCCAGGTTCTGATCTGGGCTTTGATGCTCATGGCCTGTGCAGTCTTGGGCAAGTTGTTTCTGTGCTCTGTGCTTGCAGAAGTAAACAATGATATTCCTCCTTCTCTTTCTCCTCCTCCTCCTCTTCCTCCTCCTTCTCCTTCTCCTCCTCCTCTTCACAGAGAGGTTATGCAAATTCATTAGTGACTGTTTGTGAAGGGCTTTGAAGTAGAAAATCACTCCATAATTGCTAAGTATTATTTAATAGCTCGTTTATAGTAGGCATTTCCTTCTGAATTGCCCTGCTTGATGTTTCATTAAAATGACATCATGCTCACTTGCAAATTACCGTGGTAGGTCCTGTGCTTGCCAGTATAATGAAGCATGAAGAGTTATAGACACGCTTCCCCCTAAATAAATTAATTTGCAAAACGTTATCACTACTGAGGCCAGACTGTAGGTCTCTACTTTCTCACATCCATGACACTAGTCATGTACTGCTTCTCCTTTATTTTATTGATTATTGTAACATTAATTTGAAACTGCTCTCTCCATCATACCATCTGCGAACTTTTTCTGTCTCAGATGAAATATTGGTCTATTTGTGATCTATAAGTTAAATACCAGAGGTTAAAACAGGATTATCATTTGAAGTAACTGCACTCTTTGCAAGACCAACAAACAAAGAAGGAGAAAACCACAAGAAAATAAAAATAAAGTTGTGCTACTTGGCTTTGTTTTGGAGAAAGAAAAACCTTTTGGACCTTATGCTGTAATTTTACGAAAGTGAGCATGGGAGTACTGTGCAGGGACCAGCTCAAACATCTGCTCCAATGTACTTCATGTTTTGGACTCTAGGGCTGTGTCTGAACTGCTGGATGAGAGTGCCTCAGGCTCTTGTTCCCCAGATACATCCCATCCGGGAAGCTGTTAGTCCCTCCATGCATATTCAGGCCTTCACCTGTATTGATAGGCAGGACTCAGGCCTGGGCTTGATGTGAAGTTGGTTGGTGCCAGGGTGAGTATCCAGGAGCTGGGACTTCGGAAAGCATCATTTATCCTACAGCTAGAAACAGAACTCCAGAGGCACTGGAATAAGATTTTTTTCTAAACTACTTTCATGGCTATGCTATATCAGTTCTTTATTTGTTTCAGGATATCCAACTTTACCTAGCAGTTTACAAAAGTGGATACTATTTTTAGATCATATCTCTGTAAAACATCACATCTTAGCATAATAAAAGAACTGGCTATTATGAAGTGAAAACCATTTATTGGACTAATAAAAATAGTAATTTGGCATGTTATTTTATTACTTTTCAAACTGATTTTTGGCTAATGAGTAGGAAGCTTCTTCAAGTTATTTCTTTACAAACATGGATTTCTATCAATAGCTACAAAACTAGGACATCTTTCAGGAGAAATACAAAGATACAGAAATAAAATATGGGATTTTCCATACTTTTCCTAGATTTTTTATAGTATTTCAGTACAAAGATTATATCTAGTGGGACAAAGAATAACCATCAATATCTGTATTCTCAACTAAAAGGAACATAACAGGGAAATAATTTTACTTTGGATGAAAAGGCCATACTAGGGACCTGCATTCCCCAAATGGAAACTGATATTCAGGAGAGATAGCAAAACTTAATGTTCTGGAGAGCAAAACATACTGTTAAGTGTCTATGGCACCAGTGCAGTGGGAAAATGTCTGGATATGCTATTTGCCAAATAACTGTTATTTGTGAAGGAGTAGCTCCAAAGTCATATCCTACTGCTTTGGCACACTGAATGATCCAGTAAATGAAGACAGACGCTGAACCTGGCCTTGATGTACCATATGTAATTAAAGAAAAGATCTTGAAGAACATTTTCCTAGTAAATTAAAAAAGAATGCATTTTTTAAACTTTCATTGTCACAGTGTATCGGTCTTGGTATCCCCAGCCAGTCTAGTTTTTCGTGGGGTTGTTTTTTTGTGGTTTTTAAAATGGAATCTCACTGAAAACCATAGGAAAATGGATGAAAAAGTGAAGCTGAAAAACCTGAAAGTGAAATTTTTATTTTATTTCCTGAGCTGTAAAAAAGAAAGGCAGATGAGCATAAAAACAATAAACATATTAAAAGAACAGATTCAGATAATCATTCACAGTCAGTTGCTACAATTGACTTTTCTCCCTCAAATCACAAAGGTGAGTTGAATATTACCCTCTTAGCAGGGGAGAAAACTACAGCACACTGAAAGAGAAAAAAGCATTTCTGAGTGCTCAAATTAAAACCTTGCATCCTTAGATGCTCCAGCTCGGCTGACCACTTTTCTTTCTCAGAGGAAAAGAATCTTTCACATATGACTCCTATTTGGAAATGAGTTTCCTTCCTACAACTCGTCTCCTCTACAGCCAAAGAGGACACCCTCTCTGCAGGCTGCTGGCAGTGCTGTCATCCAGAGCCCTCACAAGCCTGAGGCTTCATTTGTCAGTCAGAAATAGGAACTCACTAGATAAATCAGTCATACAATCCTAGTTTTCCTGTGTTGCTAAATTCATGATAAATGTGAAATCTTTTAATTTAGAAAAGGCAAATGAAAATTTCATGTGTACCCTCTTTAGAGATGGCAATTCTTTGTTTGGCACATGTTTCTTCCTGTATAAAATAAAGGGAAAAGCTCTATTTTCACATTAATGTGCCTTACCTAGTCTTCACATAGCAAGAGAGATTATGTCTCTTTATTTCTGTGCAAGTTTATTACACCTTTTTTTTCTGAATAGCTGTTGCAGAATAATTCTTGAGAATATTGGTATTCATTCTTTTAAAGTTTGTTTGTTATGGATATTAGGATACAAAGTCTGCTTTGCTTCTTAATGAAATGCCCGTATTCCACGCAGCCCCCAGCCGATCAGTTATTTGAAATTATATTTCAGGTCACGCTCAGTTTAAAAATTAATTGAAAAGAAATTAGTCCCACAAGGATATAGCCGTGAACTGTAATTTTGACCGACAATGGGATAAAAGACTGTGGATTTGATCACACCACTTTTAAATGCATTTTATATATGTAAAAGTTTTAAAGTTGCCATGAGCATATATGGCTTTAAATTGATCTAGGCAGACATCTATTAATCTGTGTAATTCAGGAGCACTACAGGGAAAAAAAAAAAGGAATTTGAGATACCTGTCTGTTGGGGAGGATGAAACAGGAAAGCCTTGTGAATATGATTGTTTAAGTCTGGAGAATATGAAACCTATAAGTGAAATAGAATTAAGGGCAGAGTTCGATATCTGAAATGCCAGACCCCAGTTACTGAACAACTGGAAAACAATGGCCGCTGAAGGTAGCCCCCTTCTTGATTGAACAATACCCTCTGCTTGCAGACAGGTCCAAGGGTCAGAGCAGACCCCGCCAACCTGGCAGGGGATCCAGAAAGCAGTTTTTAGAGAGTTTGAAATACAAGACAGTATGGTAATGTAAGGATTCTCATAGGCTGTATGTAAATGCTATAGGACTCTGTATCTTGTACTAGATTGGTCAAGTAGACTAGAATATTCAGTAGAAAGAGAGATAAAAGGATCAGGAGTTTCCTGTCTGGCCTCTCTCTCTCTTTGTCTTCTCTTCTCTACCGGCGCCTCTTCGCCTGCTCCTCTTCGCCACCTCTTCTTCTTATCAGCTCTCTACCTCGGCCCTGCCCAGAGCTGCGGCTGGCAGCTCTCTGCAGGGCCTCTTCACCCACGCCCTAGCAATAAATCGCTTGCTTCAAGACAACTTCTGACTCCAGAGATCTCTCATCGTTTGTCCCGACCATCCGAACCACGTGATTCTACACCTGTCACGAACTATTATTTCACCAAAAATGCACCTGCCATTCTGAAAAAAGCAAAACCACCCCAAACTCCAACCCAAACCAAAAAAACCAAACACCAAACGTTCTTCTGTTTTATAACTGTATTGATTTGCTAGACTTACAGACTTTCAAAGGACTGAGAAGTCATGGCAGTGGATCTGTGATGCACAATATACCTACAGCGTTCCTAATGATGCATTCCTAATGATTCATCAAAATAGTTCAAATGTTGTTTGTGACAAACAATTGAAATGGGCAGAATCTGAGGGAAACGGCAGTGTTGATTTGGGCCTTGCTGAACCATCAGAGTCCCTTTGGCAGTCTAGATTTGTGTTTAAAACATGGGAAAAAGTATAAGGATGGGATTTCAGGTTTGGGTAAACACTTTGAAGTGAATAAGTACGTACTTTCCAAAAAAATTTAAAAGGTTTGAATCCATTCCAATCTATTTCTCTCATGTATAACTGTTTTGAAACATCAACAGCTTGAAAAATAACTACAAATGTAGAAAGACATTATTACTTATCCAGAAGTAATCTGGGATTAAAATACAAACCCCTCTCCCCACTCACAACCTGGTAATGACACTTTGTTCTGCATTAGTGATCCACTTCTGCTAAAGTGATGGTACATCCGGTGATACTTTGGCCTTCTAAATTTATCATTTGGGGAAAGAGGAAGGAAACTAAATGTGTTCCTTCAAGGCTTCCTTTTCTGTCTTTCAAAGGCCACTAAGGTGAAGAACAGAAAAATCAGTAACTCCCTAGAAGAGTTACAAACACAGTACTTGGACTCTCTTAAGATTTTGTCCTATTGCTTTGCTTTGTTATCCATCTTGTTCTGCAACAGAATCTGCATTAAAATATCTCCATTCCAGGCCTGAGGATGTCCCAAGGATGCTCCAGCAGCTTGAGGATTTAGGGAGGGAGATCTACAATATGAGCACCTAGAAATATGAGCTTAAATGAAGCTGATAGTGAAGAAGTAGCACATAGGTGAGCACTTTACAGTAGGACATTAGTATTTTTTCTAGGAGACATCAGCCAATGGCTAGAGAGAGTTTTGCATACAAAGTTAATAAACACATAGCACAATTAATCATCTTTCCACAATCTGTTTTGCCTGAGACCAACAGATGTATTAAGCAATAGGTGTAGATGTAAAACTGAGCTAAGCTAAATTTCCTAAATAGGATGTTAAAATGAGTAAATGTTAGAAACATTTAAAAGGTAATTTGGCTTTCTGGGGTAATAAGCTTCCTTAAAAAACTTTAAAGGGACCCATCAGGATCGCTGAGTCCAGCTCCTGACCCTGCACACAACGAGAACATGTGACCCTTGCACATGACAAGAATCACACCGTGTACCTGAGAGCATTGTATAAACAAACACTTCTTGAACTCTGTCAGGATTGGTTCTGTGACCATTTCCCTGGGGAGCCTGTTCCAGTGCTCAACCACATGCTCTGTTAAAAACTTTTTCTTGATATCCAACCTAAACCTCTCCTTACTCAGCTTCCTGCCACTTCAAGTTCTGTCAGTGGTCACCAGAGTGATGAGATTGGTACCTGCCCCTCCACTTCCCCTTGTGAAGATGTTGAAGACTGCAATGAGGTCTCCCCTCAGTCTCCTCTTCTCCCGGCTGAACAGACCAAGTGACATCAATAGCTCCTCAGGAAATAAAGATCAGAGAATTAAATCAGGAAAAAAACAAATAAATATGAGGCTGTCAAAACCTTGGATAGAAAATGGATGACTGAATTACACATTGGCTTTCTATTATGAAAAGTTTTGGAAAAGAAAACAAAGAGTCATATGCAGACAAATCACAGAATGTGCCATTTCCACAGCCATCTGCTATAAGGATATGACTGTCCAGCTGTGCTATATTGTAAGAAGTGAGAAAAATGACCACTCAGACAGGACCTGCAAAGAGGAAAAAATCCCTTGAAAAGCCTGAAATCTTGTTTCACACCTCCCTCACCACAGGAGTTTTCTGTTCCATCATACTGTTTATTAAACTTGTATCCCAGGACAAACCTAAGCTGTAAAGTGTGGTGATTTGTGCAAAGCAAACCTAAGTCACAGTTATCACAAGACACAAGGGAAAACAGATTAAGTAATGGACTGCAAGCAAGGAGTTTTTCCTAATTCTAAACTTCATCACAGATTCTGGAATTGTCCCCTGCACTTAAAAACATATATGCTGATTTTCAGATCAATAAAAATGACAGTGTCAAAATTTCTTTACAGCAGTTGATTAAAAATGTGTTTAGGCAGAATACCAGTAATTCTTATATTATAATTGTTTAAGGTTACTCTTTTTACCCTCCTCTGTAATTCCAGTATTTGTTAACAAAGTGAGTAAAAGGACATCTCCGACAGTGACTCCAGCATCACATGGACTATCACAGGGAGTGCCCTCAGACATCAGACCTGTTTACAGTTGTTCACCAGAATCAGAAAGATAAAGCTTCTCAGGCTTGGTATCACTAAAGAGCAGAATATGTGAATAAATCGTACCTTTCCAAGACCTTGGAAAAAGGAAGATAAATAATATTAAAGATAAACCATCAGAAAAAAAGAGAACAGCATAATTCATTTTTAACTGAAAAGCATACAAATACTAAAAAGTCACCTTTAGAGAAAATCATTATCAATAAACATGTAACCTGTAGGATAAAGAACAATTCCTTTTTTAAGATCTCCACCACATCAAGAAAGGAAATTGCTGGAAGCTGCTGAATCAAGCTCCTGTCAGTACCTCAGAGGCTTTCTGTTAAAACTTTGCTTTTCCTGTCAGATTCAAATTTTAAAAAAAAGTAAAAAAATCCCAAACCAAACCAACAAACAAACAAAAAAACAACACCAACCAAAACTTTAACTGTTGGGATTAAACTTTCAATTAGGTTACCTAGAGAGGAGAGATTAATTCAGTGGCCTTGGGGGAGCTGCAGGTCAAGTCCCACAGGACTCCTATTTAACCAGACATCTTCCAAGGAGTGCACACAGTAAGAAACTGAGAGAAGCAGGAAAGGGTCATAAGCAGAAAAGAGAAGAAAGTCATCAAAGAGTTAATTTCACAAGCAGGAAAAGTTTATAAGTCATTTATTGTGCTGGAAATTTTCATTTTATTATGCTGCCTTGGAAACAGTGTGATTATTTGCTCTAATGTTATGTGCAAAGGCAGGATTAGATATAAGTAGTAGGTTGAAACGTTCTGAGAGAGCTGTATGTCACCATACAGCTAAGCACTCTCTTAATAGATATGGGGGATCCATACTTGCTGAATAGGAACAATGTAATTATGGCAGTCATCCAAGAGCAAATGAAAGGATTGGGATATGGTTTTTAAGGGCTTACATTTGAAATAGTTGGTTTCCAGCTCTCTGTTAGACAAAAGCGAAGGAGAACTGGAGAAGGCCACCCTGGAGAAGACCTGTGGCTGATCCAAGTCTTGTAATACTCCTAAATCTTGACATTTCAATGAAAAATGTGCAGGGTGATTTGCAGTGCACACATATTTTCCCAGTGGCTGTAATAGCTATATCTCATTGGATTTTGTAGCTTCAGTGAATGTGTCTCAGTTCACAGTTGAGAAGAAAAGCTAAATGCACACACATTGTCTGATACAATGGCTCAGTTGAGAAGCAGTCACTTGCCACATTTCAGTGACTTGGTTTCTTTAGACCACATGACCGTGTCCTTAGAGCTGTAATTAATACCTCACAGGTAAAAGCATTAGTGTGTTTTACTTCAAAGTGTTCATTTTAACTTTTGATTTGAAAGAGTGGCATTTAGTATTGAATTCACAGGGAATATGTGGATTTAGGCACTCAGATTTCTAAACAGAAAAAAAGCTGTGACTACCATCCTTTTGCTTGCATCCTTCTCGAAGTAGTCTGGGAACCTGATTCCACAGACGATGACTTGTTTGGTTTCTCTTCGGCTGCAGAAGTCACATTTCTTTTCAGTGTGAAACCGGACATGAAGAGGGAAGGTTGGTGCATGCCCGGGTCGTGCCCCATATGGAAACAGGAGGTAATTGGGGGATATTCCAGCTCAGAGCCAGGAATTCAGAAGCGCCTCTATCCCTGCTAGTATAGGCGTAGTCTCTGAGAATGAAAAGCACCATTGTTTCTTCTCAGACTTTTGGCAGAGTGCGGTGAATGTAGCTGAATACTGCTCCTCCACCACATAAAAGCAAGACAAAATTCCTAAGAAGTGGTATTGGACAAATTCTGGGAAGTGAGTGACTGACTACGGCAAAACCAGGCAAATTCATAGTTCAGTAAACATGTAAAAACCAGAAAACTGACAATGAGCCACTCCTTTCACTTCAGTTGAAATGTACTACGCATGTGGAAACTTCAGAGCTGTTAGTCGTGCCAAAAAAAGAGGCATCACTGCATTGTAAAATCATTATTTAAATTAACAATTCCTTTCTAATTTGGGTATTGTATATCAAAGGTTTGGCTTCTTCAAAAAAGCAAAGAAAAGTCAAAAATAGATATCCATATAATACATATTTTAAAAAGAAAATGAAAATCCATGATGCCATGTTTTCAGATTTGTTAAAAATTACGTCTTTGCTTTCATTGATCAGTTTCCAGGATTTTTTGTGAAAATCTGAAGGCAAAAGGCATGTGATATTGAGAAAACACCTAATAAGTAGCTGTACTTTATGCTGTTGACAAACATGACCCAGCACGAATGTAAAAGCTGCATCATAGTGTTATTTTGATGCTGAATCCCAGGGCTTTCACTCTGTCTAGTCTTCCTTTTAAACAAGATTTGCTTCCCTTGCCATATGTTCACTGTTAATATATTTGCCTTCACTTGTCATTATTTTGAATCTGATCTAAAGTCTGTCAGAAGCAATAAGAATATTTTGACTGAAATCAGATCTTGGAGATATAATTTTGGCAATTTTATGTAAAGAAAATTGACAGGTGACCACTGTTGCAAGAGAAAACTGCTCAGCTCACAAAATTTAGATCGAATCAGTATCAAAGATGTTTATGAATTATTAATATCACATAATTAACCAGAAAATACAAAACTATATATTCAGGATCAATATCAGAAATGGAACAGATAAATCATGATACTGGGGCCTTACCAAAGGTCAGTAAACAAATTTCAAACACTCCCCTGTAACTCTCCTCAAATTACAAATTTCTAAACGCTCTCCTGTAAGTAATCCCCACAGCACGCATGCGTTGGAACACACAGATGTGAATTCCCCAGCAGTACATACACTATCCATATGAAAGATCACCAAATGCAGTATTTTACATCAAAGATGCCATATGAGACAAGCTTCACAAACTTCTTGAGCCTCATCTTAACAGTAGTTACTGTTTTCCCTTCATTTACTTGCACTGAAGAACTATACCAGAATCCCACAATTTTCATGCTTAAAAACATTGTTCTAACTTTCAGCCTATGTGCGTTTAAAGTGAGCCAGAAGATTTTTCTTCTAGGATTGAATTGCCCTTTAGTATATACAGATGTTCTGGTGCCCTCTCTCTTCCTCACCATACAGAGAGGAACAGCAGTGTGTATTGCAAAATTAACTGTAGAAATGGGGAGGGAAAAGGGCCTCTAGGGGTTGTTCTACTCCAGCATCTGATGGAAACTGGGACAATTGTACTAGGGCAGATGGCGTTTTGTCTGTTTAGCTTATCTTTGAAAACCTCACAGGAAGGAGATTCCGCAGCCTGCTGGGGCTCAAGGCCAAGAGTGGCTCAGCCTTGGGGTTACCTGCTGGGCTCATCAATGCAGCTCCTTTACCTGTAACAGAGAGCCCTGTTCTCTGGAGACTACACAGATGCAGTGTCCTCTGAAAGTGCTGGTGATGAAGCACATTACAGAGCACATTTACGTTTTGTTTAGTATGAAGTGCCCTGTGGTAAGTCTTGACATAATTTCATCCTGCTGAAAGGATTTTGAAGAAACTTGCATGCAATATTACCTTGTTCCTCAGCTGTAAGGAATATTGAATATAAATCACTTATACTGATAGTGCAGAAGTGACTTTCAGTCAGATTACATGCATTTGTCCATTTGATAGATGTTCACAATGGTCTCAGTAGGTAGATGCCTGATTCACTGCCAGAGCAGAGAGTGATCTACGAAGCAAGTTTTTGTATTCTTTCCTCAGTCACGTGCTAGACGTGCATCTTTGGGATTAAATATTCCCTAGTGTTGATATTAACTTCCTGAGGGGACAGATGTTCTAAGCTTAGGGTTGTGTTTACTTGCAAGGGCAACATTCAACAGGCACAGCACATGAAAATTCCCTGAATCATCATGTCTCAGCCAGAAACAAAGAATTCTGTTCTTGAGTTAAGGTTTCAAGAATTCTTTGTTCCAGCCTAGAATTAACTTGCAAGTGCAGGCTGTGTAAGTCCAATTTGTAGAGGAGGGAGGAGAGGATAGAATAAACATCATTATTTCAGTATAATCCTTATCCTATTTACATGTTCAAAAAAGCTAAGTTAAAATGTAAGTAGGAATAAATATCCATGAAGAGAAAGTAAAGGAAAACAAGCCAGCAAACAACCACCCTACTGCATGAAACCGGATAAATTGCTTCATTCCATTTTATTTTTTTTTCCACAAAGACAATGACTTTACCATTGCCTTAAGTTTCTCATATTCTTGTCCCATATTGAAATTTTTCATCACAGTCAGAAGAACTATCATTCTTTGGCAATAGCAGACCATGTAAAAAGACAGGATAGCATTTTTAATATTTTGCTTGGTGTGCTGAAGTGTTCTATTGTACTGTATTATCATTCAGAAGTGGTAGAAAAGCCTCCCATTCCTGTAAAACATAACTATCAATATTTTCCAAGCAGAATAGAAATGCAACTAATAAACAGCATACTGTTGAATTTGATTTGTTTGCAGACTTTGTGATGATGCAGTAGCACAATTTTGAAAGTCCAAATAGAAGCCTGCAGCCACGTATAATGGCTCTGGTTTACGCTTCCTATGTCTTTCTCTGTTCTTTGTCTATCCAGCTCTCATTCAGATGCTGCATTTCCATGCTCTAAGGCAACTCTGAGTAAAAAGTTGGTGTTGTGAATTCTAGACTCATTTTTCTGACACACAATGAATCGCTAGCAAAGGAGTTGCAAAGCATATGCTGAAGCCATTTGGGGGCAAGTAGCAGCAGCTCTCAAAAACCTCTCTTGTGGTCTATGGTCACATTGTGTTTGAAGGATTTCTTTCTCTCCCTCAAGTGTACCAGATGGACTTTTTGCACATAACTTCTCAAGTTGTGTTGCAAAACATTGCTGTTCAACTGCAGCAGTATGTTATTCCACTGGCAATAGTGATCTGGACACTAGCTAGCTGTATTGTCTTTGGCAGGAGTTAGTCTCAAACACTATCCTGCTGAATGACTGACCTCTGCTCCCCTATAGTGTCTCAGGATGTTGTAGCCAGACACACTGTATGCTTGAAACACATAATAAATGTGTTATGTTGCAGGCCTTGTGTCACAGACACACTTTCCCTCTCCCTCTATTACATGAATTTCCAGATATCTGGAAAGCAAGAGATTACTTTTTTAACCCAGGGCTTTGCAGTCAGTGATCGCCGAACTTATCTAATAAAATTGACACAGGAATCAGGTATGTTTCTTTCTTGGGGAGGTTGAACGTGAGTGGATTGGGGAAGGGATGGTCATATTTTTCTGGCAATCACCACGTGTCCTGTGTATAGTCTGACTAACATAATTCCATTCTGCATTTAGTTTGTCTCCCCAGCTCTATAAAAATGCTCTGATTTTATTGGGATTTGGGAATTTTTATTGACAGTTCTAACTTTCTTTGTGCTATTTAGTTACTTATGTCTGTCCTGCTCTCCACACTTGGATATGGGCTTCTTCGTCAGTTCAGCGAGTATCTTGAGATTTCAGCAGAGTTGCTCAGGGCTCTCTCAGAATCTCTAACCCTCTTATACCTGAGTCATTTCCTGAAGATAGAATTTTCTGAGCATTGAAATATGGTATTGTTTGATTTCAATCTGTGAAACATTCTGGCCAAAAGACATTTTCATCCCAGCAGAAAAGGGAAAGCTGCTCCTAAGATACTGTGTGCAAACAACAAAGGTAACTATCCCCATTGCCCACTAACTGCTTCAAGGTGGTGTTTTGCACCAATCTGACTGATATGATTTCCCTGGGGGCCTCTTTCTTGCATTAGCTCACACTAGCCTTTCTCCACAACTGTGAGCATTCCTGACTCACTCCATTGCTTTCCCAGGTCCAGGAGTGTTTCTTAACAGTTTAGAGTACAAATCTGTAATTACTTGATAAACTGTATATTTGCTACACGTTCAAGAGCAAATGTGAAGAGAACTTTCTTTTGTATATTTTCCCATTTCTCTATTGTAATGAAAAGGCCATACCAGTTTCTTCCAGTTGAAGAAGCAGCCTTCAGATTGGCAGATTGTTATTATGAAGTACAAATTGAAAACTATAACAGGTTATGGTAGTGCATCAGAACCCTGATATTTTCTGGACCTGAGCAAAAAAGCTGTAAGAGATGACACTTTAAAAAAAAACCAAAACAACTTATTTGTTCCTATAATACGGAAAAAATGTGCCCATTGCAAAAGGTGAAATGCAAAATAACATGACCTCATTAAAAAAAAATCAGCAAAATGTTAATAATAATTATCACTCATTTACCTCAGTAATGAATGTTGCTGCTCACTTCAGTGACCCACACTGGCAGTGAGAGAAATCTCATCTCCCCTCTTTGTATCTGGCAGCAAGCATAAGAAGCCTACCTAATTTTATTTTATATTCATCTTGAAGCACTAAGCCTTGGAAGTTGTCCCTGCATGAATTATATTATGTGGAAATATACTGAGTAAGGCACTGGCATTTCCACAGCTGTTTTGTGCTGTGCCTCACTGTTCCCCTAGGATGCTGCTTTAGCTCTCCTTAATGACATCTGATTGCAGATGTGCTATCAAAATGTAGATGTTTCTTCCAGCATTATGCACCCAAAAGTCCAAGGTTTTTATTTAGCTCAAAATATTCAATAGTACATTGTAAGATGACATGCACAGTAGATGGCATTTGGAGCCTGTGTATCACACTTAGGGATGTGCCAGACTTGCTACTTTGGGAAACATCTGATGCTTGGGGAAATAGGATACCTTGCAACTGGGTTTGCAGCCTGGTGAAATGAAATTCCTATATGATGTGTCTATGCCTGGAGTTGTGCAAATTTCAGTTCTTATTTTGATCCACCTATATAAAAGGAGGGAGTGGTGCTTCAAAACTGCATTTGACATTTCCTTCTCTCTCTTCCTCCTGAGATCAACTGTAAAACTGCCTTTGTCTTCTACTGATGCAGAGTTACGTGCAGCCTGTGATTTTCTGAGGATTCTCTTTTTATGCTCATGTGCCAGAGAGAACACATGAATTCATCTCCCATTTTAAAAGAGCAGAAGATATTTCTTCCAAGCAGCCCCACAAGGCACCATAATTACATATTTCTTCATCTGGAAGTAAAAAGCCTCGGTCCCAATGCTGGTGTGAAGACTTCTTACACCAAGCAGAGAATTTCTGCGCTTTTTCAAGTAACTGGCTCCTCCCATCCTACCCCCATACCGTGCATGTCCCCCCAAGGCTCACGCAGCACTCAGATGCTTGGAGTGGCATTACAGCAGCCCTCTGGTAAAGTGGTGAGCTCTACAAGGCAATGCTTCCTTCTAGGGAAGCTGTATTGTGCAAGAAACCTAAAGTCAACACAAGATACCTGAAATACATATTATATTCCTACAGATACGTCTGTATTTCTTAAGAATTTAGATTATTTTTCCCGTTAAAAGTTCATTCACCCAGGAAGCAATTCAGTCTTATCTAGAAATAAAGAATCACACTTTCTCCTTCTATTATCAGTGAAGGTCAACTGCAGTGAAATCTGAACTGAGTAGGATCCATACCCTTTCAATCATGAAAAAATAACAGTGAAAGTCATGAAGAAGTAGAAGGTGAAGGAGGCCTCTATAGGGAAATGTGTTTGACTGGATATTCCTAAAAGCATTTCAAAATGGCAGGATCAGAAAGGGTTAGCCAAGCTATTAATCTCAGTTCAAAGAACCTGCAAGTAAATTCCCTGGTGCACATAGAACTAGATTGAATCCTTATGAACATGCTGACCTGTTGGATCTGAACATTATAGTGCAAGCAGAAACAGTAAAAAATAGAAGATAAAGAAGCAGAATTAGTATATTATTTTTCTATATAGCACTAGCTTCTTTCCAGGTGGACAAATTATATCTTTCTTTTTCTTTTTTCTTCTTTTTCCCTCTAAAATAAAGAGAATATGAGGGGTTTAGTTTTCCCTTTTTACTTTTCTCTTGGTAGCAATCTTTATCCATTTTGTTGAAAAACTTTACTCTCTGTCTGCAGGAACAAGCAATATATCTCAGGAAACTTTGCTAGTTATTCTTTCTGGACAATCATTCTTCTTATACAGAAGCTGTCTGAGTCTGGGTGGTCAGATTAATATCTCACCCTAAGTGCAAGTAGACTGGAAACAAAACAGTATAAGGAAAATACAGTGCCAACCAAGAAAACGTAGACAGTTTTTTTAAAATTAACTTATTATATAGTTAATATAGATATATTTATTTATCACCAAGACCCCCCCCCAAAGTGTCAGACATGAACATCTTTCCTGAGTATTTTAGTACAAACAGATCAGAGTCTTCCAGAGGCAGAAGTAGTAATCCTTGGTCATGTCAACAACTTGGCAGACATAGTCAAGAATAATATTTTGTGAAACAATGTGAAATAATGTCAGTTTAACAGAGCAAATGGTAAGTAAAAACGTATGCAACAGAAAATGTCAGAATTTTTTATGTAGGACAAAATAAATATGTATTATGACTTAAGTGCTAATTTTCATTAGTTGAAATTGAAGGCAGTATTGCAATATCTAAAACTTCAGAAAGTACAGCTAAAAATATCAGATATTCTATATTCACTATAACACAAAACTCATTTCTACCATAAGGCAGGGAATCACAGAATCACAGAGTTGGAAGGAAGCCACAAGAATCATCAGAGTCCAGTTTTCTGGCCCTGTGCAGAACCAGCCCTAAGAGTCACACTGTGTGCCTGAGAGCATTGTCCAAATGCTGCTCGAACTCTTTCAGGCTTGGTGCTGTGACCACTTCCCTGGGGAGCTGTTCCAGTGTCCAGCCACCCTCTGGGTGTAGAATCATTTCCTAATATCCAACCTCAACCTCCCCTGACAAAACTTCAGGCCATTCCCTTGGGTCCTGTCACTGATCACCACAGAGAAGAGATCAGTGCCTCTTCCCGTCACAATGAAGCTGTAACTGCAGTGAGGCCTCCCCTCAGTGCTGTCTTCTTCAATCTGAACAGACCAAGTGACCTCAGCCACTCCTCATAAAGCTTCCTCTCAAGACCCTTCACACTTTCATGGTCCTCCTTTGGGCACTCTTTAACAGCTGAATGTCTTTCATACATTGTGGCACCCAAAACTGCCCCCAGCACTCGAGGTGAGGCCGCGCCAGTGCAGAGCAGAGCAGGACAATCCCCTCCCTTGCCCGGCTGGTGATGCTGTGCCTGATGCACCCCAGGACACGCTTGGCCCTCCTGGCTGCCAGGGCACTGCTGACTCGTGTCCAACTTGCCACTGACCAGGACCCCAGGTCCCTTTCCTGGTACTGCTTTCCAGCCTCTCATTCTCCCAGCCTGCACATCCAGGGTGTCCCCATCCCAGGTGCAGAATTGACACTTTCTCTTGTTTGACTTCACATAGTTGGTGAAAAGTGAGTCTATAAAAGATATAGAATCAAGATATCTAACTTAAAAAATATTCAGCTTTACAACAGGTGCTTCCAGGATCAAAGTTGAATTAATTATAACTACAGTTATAACTCCAGAATGGCAACAAGTCCAACCATCCATGTCACAACATGCAGTGAGGCAATTAAATGCATAGTGTACCTTTCGTTATATGAGGAGAGATTGAAAACCTTTGGGATTGTTCAGCCTGGACAAGTGAAGGTCCTGTGGGAATCTTATTCCTTCTTTTATCTAACTAGATCTGACTAGATAGCCTGCAGTGGTCAT
This sequence comes from Falcunculus frontatus, assembly GCA_013398115.1. NCBI lineage: Eukaryota > Metazoa > Chordata > Aves > Passeriformes > Falcunculus > Falcunculus frontatus. Next base: position 577,840 of record VZRV01007591.1, read on the forward strand.
TTAAATTATCTATAATTAAAATCTAAGATCTAATTTTTGTTTGGTTTGATGATTTTTGAGCAGTCTGAAAGACATATAGGCACAATCAACCATCTAAAATTCAAGATTTCCCTTTTTCACTCTTTCTCTGAACTGCAGAATATTTAACAACTTTTTTTACAGCGCGGGTTGATAAATAACGGATTTGAAGCTCTGTTATGGATAACTCATACTGTCTTAAAAACACAGCAAACTAATTTTAACAAATTAGTTCAAATAATTAATTTTAATAAATTTGAGGTGATCCTGCCCCTCTAGTTAGCCCTAGTGAGGCCGCATACGGAGTACTGTGTCCAGTAGCCTTGGTTTGTTGCTAAACAAAGCTGATGGTCCTGAGGTATGTGAGGAAGGAGAGTAACAGGGCACAAACTATGCATTTCACAAAACCAGATTTTGGCTTATTCACAAAACTGATAGGTGGCATTCAGATTGATATCATCTCTCAAAGGCTAAGGAGCTTGAGAAAGACGGGTCTTTAAGGACAGCATTTTCCTACTGCAAAGATGGTCTATCTTTGTGCTTGAGAAGAAAAGTGTGATATTTATAGCTTGACCTAGTTATCTGTCCTACTTTGTGCTCTTTATTGACAGGGCATCCTCATTTGTACTTCAGATATATTAATTTGGGGCAACACGGACCTAATTTTATTTATAGCGATGTGGACTTGGGTAATGTTTTACTGAGATGACCAAGGGTCTCACTGAAGATCTAAAATTAAACCGTGCAGAAGCATAGGTTATTTTATCCCATGAAAGCAGGGAATTCTGCGACCAAAAACGGAGTTTACATTGGCATTAAATAGGAAACAAGATCATCTCAGTCAGTAAGGACATTTATTCTCCTGTGCTGTTTTTTGCTGGTATTTTGTTTTGGTTTCGTGTGTGTGTTTTCCTGTATTTTCTTTCATTTTCTCTGGTGTGAAAAACCTATTCCTTATAAATACTATAAGGGAATTAATCATCTCTTCTCAACCCATATCAGGAGACTATCTTGGCTGGGATAGCTAAAACCTTCATGCAGAAAGGCAGCACATGGGCTGGAGGCAGGAACAGACTGCACAGAAGGGATCTATAAATATTTCCCGGGCATCTAGAGGTGGTGTCAGGAAAGCTGAAGATCCATTGGGGTTGAGCAGAAAGGCTCAAATAGACTAAGCTCTGAGCAGCCTGGTCTGACCCCAGAACTGCCCCTGCTTTCGGCAAGGGGTCAGACTAAAGATATTCTGAGGTCCCTTCCAGCCTCAGATGTTCCCTTCCGTAGAGAAAGAGGCACTAGCCTGCATTATTTTGACCAGCTTGATATTTTTTACTTGCCTTTAGCATCTGCTAGATCTCTATCCATGATTTGGTGCCATTGAGTCAGAGCAGGGGTTTACCTGCATCTCTGTAGTCAACAGAAAATATTAGAGGTAACCATATGATGCAGAAAATAATAAGAAAAGTTTTCCATACTATGTGCAATATGGCACTTAAGAGACTCAAAGACATTTCAAGTAAACAATATAAAACTAAATTTAGCTATTGTTCTGTTGTCTTTTCGCTTTAGATTGCATTCTTGAAATGACTATCATGTCTTCTTTCAGCAAATCTAATTTTGAAATGAACAGCCAGCATAGCAGGGCAAACTAATATAAAGCAAAATGTATTATATCTCCACTGAATACAAAAGGGCCCCACTGGACCTTTGTTTCATTTCTAACCAGATCAAGACAACTTCAGCTTGTCACGGGGTTATAAGTCTGAGATATCCTAATAGAGAAAGCTAAAATCTTTTGCAGGTTTTATTTTTCCACAGTGATTTAAAATGTTTTCTTAAAACAATTATTTCCACTATTCCCATCTGTAACTTCTTATGCCTAATGTGTGATGAGAAGACAGAAAGACTGTTTTTCTTCTTTTTTTCTCTTCATCGCTTTTTCTCTTCTTTTCTTCTGCTTCCTTCTTTTATTTCTAGTCCATAACCTTTTTTTTTTTTCCCCAATTCCTTGTCTTTGCCTCTTTATCCTTTAAATAGAAAAAAAAGTCCTCCTTCTATATATATCCACTCCTTACTCTTCCCTCTTTTGCAGTGTCGGTGTCATGGTTATCTAAGGAGCATAAGTATAGTAACTGTGCATGAACAGTACTTGGTAAAGCGGTGAAATGGTAAAGCAGAGATGGTATTTAAAATGTGTAGCTTGGGTTGAAAATGAACTATCATTTTTATTTACAACTATTACAAATGAAGTAGCTCCATTAGAGGATTTTAGATACATCCAGACAAAACTAATGTATAACTAATCTAATGTCTTCCACCACAGAATTATGGAGGTTTCAAAAGAAACTGGAAGAACATGCAAAAAGGGTAAGAAGAGTGAAAGAGAGGTGAAATACTGTGTCATAGACAAGATAATTTTAATTTCACAGTTGAATTCAGAATTTAAACCTTCTCCAGCAAGTAATGAAGCAGGCTTAGTCTAGACAACAATATGTCAACACAGGCACAGACACTTAGGACCTGTACTAAGTATGCAGTGCTGCTTTCTCTTGGAAATATCAGTTGTGTGTATTGCATCAGGGATCCCAGTGGGGAGCCTTTATTGTTGAGTCCTTTGAAAGCTCAAAGAAATTTCAACCACACGTGGGTCGGGTTGAGCATTTTATTATCTCCAGCTGCAGCTCTTTTCCATCTTTTCTACACCCGTGTCTATGGTTGTAAAGGTAACAGGTCTGTAACATTTAGTTTTATTTCTGCATTACTTTGAACTGCACATTTGCAAATGGATTCATTAGCATCAGGCTTGCATCTGCAACAAGATTTCCCTATCACTTCAAAAATAACTACTTTCAGTGTTAATAAATGCTTTTTATTATTTTATTTCATTCCTTCCGGACAGATAAGTGTTGTATGGTGGCTTTGAGGGGAATGCCACTGCCTGTCTCATAGGTTAATACGTGGCTATTTTTTTTGAAAGATGAATTCATACTTTGCCAAGATTGAAAACATCTTTTGTTTTCTTGAAATGTGAAAATATCAAAAACCAGGGGAAAAAATGTGCTGGGATCCACTTTTCTATTTGCCATGGAGAAAACTAAATCCTTACACAAACAGTAAAATTCTAGAAACTAAATCTTACTATCTCAAGTCTTAGTCTGAACTTTGATTTGTGTAAAGAATATTAAATGTGGAGGTTTGAAAGTACTGAAGCTTTTATAGCAGCCCATCAAAATACATTCAGACTCCACTGCAAATGTCTTCTGGACTCTACATATGAAAGGACAAAATTTTACAGACTTTGTTTTAACATTTTGAAACAAATCTCCCAACCTTTAGCAAACAAAACCTAAGTAAGTAATATGACTTGAAGCATTACTGAAATTTAGAAATTCCCAAGTTCACTCTAGGTTCCTATTATTATTAAACATTAAAAAAAAATCTCTTTGTAGGTAGATAAAAACATATTACTCCTCCAGGACTATAGAAACACACATCCACGGACATTGGAAGGTTATATGGATAAACCATTCTCCCACACAGTTCACCTCTGGATTGACATTTTTATCCTGGGGGCTTTACTAAACTTTTTTCTGAATGGATGAAACAACAAACATGTTAAACAGCACTGTTGATTGAGAAATGGTACACTCTATCCTCATATTTGAATTTCCCAACTACAAGAGGCATTAGATGGTCCAGGACCTTTTAATCTTAAAGTAGCTTCTGAATTCCTACTATAACATGAAGTTATCAGTAACCAACAGCTGTTTAAAAGTCCAGGTAAACCTAAATACCCCAAATATACTTACATTCCTGTTAATATAATCTGAAATAAAAATGATTTTATGGTCATTTTGTTAGTAATGAAATCATAGGAAACTATTATTTTGACCAGAAATGATCCTATGCATGTGTCACATTGAGCAGCAGTAGGAATGATCTATGATTTCATTAATTCATGCATGAATTAAAATACAACTTCAATCTGTGAATTTCTTTTTCTTCTGGTAGATATTTTGCAAGTATTTTTATCACTCTAGAAAAGCTGTATTCCATTGGTTCATTTGGTTAGGAAACAAATTGGAGACTTCAAAACACATGATGGTAAAGAAAGATGGTTTTTAGTCATCCAGTAGCCATATTAGTACTGTCTTCATGATTTGTAGCTGATCAAAGAAATATGACCTTAGGAGGACTCATGTTAAACTTAAAGGTGTAGAAAAGTACAACTAAGAGTTTTCTCTACCAGCTTCAATTAAGAAACAAACTGACATATGGTATATTCTGGCTTGTGAAGTTATGCAACGAGAAAATGAAAATTATATGGTACTACACAGAAAGTGGATTTGTGAAAGAAAACTAGGCCACCAGAATTAGAAATGAAAATTCTGAGTAGTTCTGCCTCATTTAATACTCAGACCAATCCCAGGACAATTTGGATTAGCTGTCACTTATGAGGAGAAGAGGGATTCAAATCCTTTAAAGCAGCAAGGAGAAGGGAATTTTAAGAAAGCTTTATCAAGAAGTTCTGAGATACAATACAATTTCCTTTATTTTAGTAGCGTGATTACATTGATGCTGAAAGAACCAGCAGTTTCTGGGACTGGGATTCCTTACATTGGCATACAAACTGTTCTTTCTACCTGTGATAATATAAATAATTTTCATAATTTTTTATCTTCTCAGAAAACCATAGCAATATCTACAGATGCTCCCGAAAAGAAGCTGTCCCTGTTTCTCAGCACTGTTGGAAAAATAAAATCTCCATTTGAGAATGGTTTTTTGTCATTTATAATTTTCTCAATGTGATGTAAACATAGTAACAAGTGACTTACCATTCAAACCCTTTTCTTCCTAGCAGAAAATCTTTATCATAATTTGTTTAAACATTTTTTTTTTCTTTGAAGTTGCTGTAGTTGCATTTTGGAACAGGACTTTTGGGGAGAAACATATAAAAATCAAGTGGACAGTGTGAAATACAGTCTATATAAGGTATCAATATTATTAATTTTGCACTATGTTAAAAATGCTTAGCTCAGTTAGTAAAATGGTGTCACACATTTTACCTATGGAACAGAAGACTCTCATCCATGATACCTTACAAACACAGAGTCAAATGCTGTTCACAGTCATCTTTCTGTAAACTCTAATTTCCCTAAGACCAAACAAGACCAGAGCTATTCTGATATTTTTTGTTCTGTTCACATATTTTTTCAATTTGTGTAAAGCAATTTGTAATAATTTTCTACTTTTCTCCACCCTACAGTAAACTTATGCTATATAATAAACTTGTTTTGGTATGATCAGCCATTTCCCTTAAAATAAATTCTTTTGAACAGTCCAGGGATGACCAAAGCAGTTATATACCGTATTTTGGATAGAAGACGTTTCATCACAAATCTTTCTCAGCATCACTTAATGACAAGCAGTCTTATTCTGAAGTTATTTATGGGTCCACGTATGCACAAGTGTGAAATCTGGAAAGAAAATTCTAGTTTTGACGGTGGGGTTCCTGGCTCATTTACAATTTTAACTTTATGCTGGGAAGACAAAACAAAACAACACAGAAACCAAACCAAACCAAACCAATTGTTTAATATCTACACAATATTGACCTCAAGTATCTCTTCTGGTAACCACATGGACATTTTTTATCCTTTCCATTTACTAGTTCATGGCTAAAGAGGATCTGATTAGGAACAGGCAGTGGGGAATAAACAGAAGAGAGAAGCCCTGGCTGGCACAGCACCTTGGGCCAGGTGACCTTCCGATCTCCCTTCCCACCTATATTGCTCTGTGCTTCTAAGAAAACTCTTCTATTTTCTGTAGTCTTGGGGAATCTACCCAGTCCTGACTTTACCCCTAAAGCTCAAAGTAGCTTTCCTAAACATTGAAACTAACTGCGTGGAGTCTGCTTGGGATGGAGTTAACTTTTTTCACGCGATGAGATATTTTAGATTTTCCTGTTAAATTGCCTTTATTTTGACTCATAATGGGTCTTTTTGTCACTTTAGCCCTTCAGATTCTGCCCACTGTAGCACTGCTGGACAGGGAGAGAGTGGCTGGCTGGGGGCTAGGCTAATCTAGAGGGAGATCTGGAGTAGTTGCCAGCAGAGAAGGAATGTCACAAGAGGGGAAAAACAATAGAATCTGCCACTACAGATCCTCCTGGCTTTCAATGGACTGTGAGTAGCTGCCAAATTTTCCACCGAAATCCCAACTTTCTTTGCAGAGAATCACCATTCTATTCTTCAAGAGTAAGCACCGGAGAGGAACTATTTTTAAGGACAAGTCAAGTAATTTGTCACTCTGTGACACTGCAGGACATAAAATCTCAGCTAGGAATCTCTGTTTTGCCGAGCATACGAGAAACACAGCAGTGAGAAAGGATCAACCAACAGTGCACAACAGAAAAAAAAAGCTGAGTTATGACCTTAAATCTCTACCCATCAAAGAGCAGCATTGTCTTGCTTCTCAGTGACTGAAGTTTCAGGCAGTCTTGCTAGTGAGTAGTTGTGCTACATTTGGGAAATATTTTACTTCTTCAGCGTGTAAGTCCTAATATACTATATATGAGTAATACACAATTCTAATTATATTTAATTGTCAGGCTCCCACTGGGTTTCTCAAGCTACATGTTGTCTATCTAGGCCAATACAGTGCTCAGCTGGCTTAGACTTCCTCGGAATTCTTAGGAATTCTTGATGTGCCATCAAGGTGTTTTGAAAACCTCAGGTGATTATCCAGTAGGCTGTATTTTTTCCCTAGGTACAACTGAGCCAACATCCCCTTGTGGGGTTTCTACATCTTCTGCAAAATGTAGCATTTGAAAAGTTGACTGGATAAATGAAATTCCATACCAGAGAGAAAACCCTTCCACCAATACTAATTATATATCCAGTACTTTAGCCATCAGAAATTAAGACTTTCAGAAAGAAAACATATCAAATAAAAAGAAAGATCTTAAAAGAATCTTTCAGTATTTGCCATCTTTCAAGACAAAGACAAAAACTATTTCTTTCAAATAAAAGCAAATTTTTCTCACCTCCATTTTCTATTCCCTCCTGTACTTTGATTTCCATTTACAGATTTAGAAGCTGATGTGAACAGTGAAGAACATATACGTTAATCTACAAATGGAACACCTTAAACTATTGTTTCCAATTTGTATTAATGTTTTCCAGCTGAATTTATGTTTCTCTATGAAAAGTGGAGAGGAACTTTGCCAGTCTTTCTTTTGTTCCTATCAAAATCCCCCAAATCACTCTAGCGAGTAAAAATATAACAAAACAAACTATTGAGAAGATAGTATAAATTTCTTCCTCAGATTGCTTGGAATTTGATATACTCTTAAGGCAATAACTGCAACTGGTTGTGAAAAATTTATGAAATAAATGTACATTCTTCTTGAGAACAGATCTATAATTCTAAACAATGGATAAATTTTTCACCCTCTCTGTGACACTTGTCATCCTATAGCTATAGTAACTTAATGCTTTTTCATCCTCCATGCTCTCAAGATTGAAATCAGGATGGACATGTTTGTTGTCATGGCAGCAAAACACTACATTTGTTTTAACCAAAACAGATAAAGGGAGTGCAAATCCCTGGATTCTCTGGTTTTGGAGAGTTTTGAGGTGGCTCACTTAACTATAAGTTCCTGCATAAAAAATAAAGTGGAATATTTCCCTGCTTTTGAATGCTAAAGAAACCTGCATATGCTGTACCTCAGGTTGTAGTTGCCTTGAGTGCTGGCATCCACCTAGTTACTGTATTTTTCCTTTTAGGGCAGGCAATGAAACTTGTTGCATTAAATTTGTTGTTTAGATGATGAGATAATTTTTATAGGAAGCTTTGCCACAACACAAAGAGTTTCAGTCTGTAATAATATCACAGTGGTTCACAAAATAACTAATTTAAAAGGAAGGAAGTTTGTGCGATTCATGGTAACCTAAGAAGCAAGACTGAGAACCTAATAGCAGTTAACTTAAAAGGGCTGCCCAGCTGGTGGGTAAAAACTGTGTCAGGCAACAGGAAGACTGAAGAGTGGTCCTTTCTAAAAATACTGCCTCCTCATCTCACAAAAAAATATGTGTCTCAGGTACCATTCACTTTCCTTCATGGTCCTGTTCACTGCAGCATATCTGCCTGCTGGGCTGCTCAGCCCTGTTAGGGAAACGTGCTTAACCTATGACAATACACAGCAGAGGTGCCTTGGAACTAGACGAAATCATCAAAATTTGATGAGAATTTGGTACAATCTGCTGAAACCACTAAGCCAGTTTTCCTCCTACTTGTTCTTTCCTTTCCCTAAGTTATCACACTGTTTCTGCAGAGCACTAAGTGAGATTCAAGCTTTGCACTTGTGTAAACTGTATTAGATACCTTTTCAATTTTTATAGTCCTATTTCAGTTGCTCTGGTGCTGTGACTTGCACAACACTATTTTGTCTTTGGGAGCTGTAATTAGGCAATACCCTGCAGAGAGAGCACTATCGAGAACTGAATCCACCTGAATGGACAAGGACAGGATTCACCCCACTTCTTGTTCAGAAAAATAAGAGTTATGTCCTGTATAGGAGACTGTGACTCCTGAAGTACCTGCAGGCAATTTCTACAATCTCTCCCTGTAGCTTTCTCTGTAGGGAAGCAATGATGCTCTGAACTGGCCCAGGATGAAAATATTGAGAGGGCACAGACTAGATCATTACACATTTCTTTGCCAACTACCAAAGGCCTCTGTTGAATATCCCTCTGGCTTCCTCCCTCTCCTTCCCCCACCCCAAATATTGCAGGAAATAAAAGGATCTCATAAAGTTGAGAGCAGCTTGTGCTCTGAGTTTAGTAGTGATGAAGTAGACACTTTACTACTAACCACTTTAAAACAGCCTCAACTGCAAACAATTAGAAGTGCTATAGAGGGAGGACATAAAGATATTCAGTCTTGCAAAAACAGCTTTAAATTTGTATTGAAGGGGGAAATTCAATATAAGACTGACATTTTCTGTGGTTTCTACTTTATTGCCAGTATTTTCTGTTATGGCAAATTGAGAACTATTTTTTTTGGATGGCTATTACCTGGTACTGAGTATATTGCAAGTAACACTTGTTTACAAAGGCTTTAATATTATTTTTTGCGGCATAGTATTATAGCAGTGAATAGTATTTTCTAGCATAAAAGGAGCTTGAAAGAAAATACGTATTAAATAAAATCCTGGAAATTAACATTAAAAATCCAGGCATTTCTGCTCATCCTATGTGTTAGTTTTGTCTATTGACAATATCAGATAGTTAGAACTGTTAAAACAGAACAATCCTGCCCTGAGCTGAGATGAGGTCTGGTGCTGTGGGCAAGGTAGGGGAGCCCTGGCAGACTTGGCAGGGACAGTTAACCTAGGGGCTGCCCTCAAGGCCCTACCAACAAACTCTGCTGCCAGCAAGGTGCATCCTCACAGCTCACAGGTGCTGGATTTGGAGGTTATTCCCCATGAGCACCTTCCAATTTCTGCCTGTGAACAAGGTGCTGCTGTCTGTGAGGCCCTAGCAGCAGGAATCATGCGGCAGGACAAGGCAAAGGGTCTGTGGAGCCATGAGTGCTTCCTGAAGGGGTTGAGCTCTCTGGGAAAACAGGTCCACAGTCATTAGGTCATTGTATTTCCCTGCAAGGTTGTAAGCTCCGCGATAAAATCAGTAAGTGCTGGAAGATGCATGGAGACCGAGTAGCCCACCAGGATGCCTCTAGTGTCCATATTCAGAGCAGAAAGCAGGTTTTTGCTCATTCCCTAGCCAGATTTGAAGCAAATTGTAATGTCTTCACAGCTTCAGCTTAGTTAATTTGGCCAAGCCCCTGAAGACATTCAGAGAGCTCTGGGAAGAGGGGCAAGGGATACTGGTTCCTCACTGACATGTCTGTAATCTGCTCCCAGGCTAAGATCCCCATACTTCTTTTTGATAAAATATCTGGGGTCCAGCAGGAGAGGTAAAGGGAGAGATCAGCTTCAGCGCTAGAAAGTTGTCGAGGTACATTCAAGAGCACTGATTTAGGATGTGTCAGGGCACAGAGATGTGCCTGAAGGAAACCTTATCTCCTGGGATCAGGGTAGTGGGCAGTTATGCAGGTGGAGGGCAGGAGGGTTTCTTCCCCTTTCCTAAATCCATCAGCCATGTTGCTGTGCTCCTACAGGTTCACTGGTTAAGGCAAGGCTTGTTTTGCTGGGGCAGGGGCAAGGGCATGGGCATGGCTGTGGGGCCTGGGCAGGTCAGGGCTGCATCCTATGGGGCTGGACTCAGCTGAAGGATCTCAGGGCTGTGATGGTTGGGCAAGGACATGATACAACCGGGGATCACCACATTTGGTGTGGCCATTGTGTAATTACATTCCTGGGTTACAACTGTCAGGTGGAGGAGAGCTGCCACGTTCAGGAGGTCTCTTGGCAGCAGGCATGGCTTGGGCGGTGGCACATCCAGCCCACTGCTCGTAAAAGGCAGCACTGGCACTGGAGGATGGTGGTGGGGAGAATGGCCCCAAGAAGATCCTAAGGCTGTCCTCAGTGTCTGGGTAAGCCCTTTCTACAGGGAAGCACGAGGATCCTAATATCATCCTTTAGGCTCTGTGTAACTCCTTTCCACAGGGAGCACAAGGATCCCACTTGGCAGTGAAGAAGGAGAACGTACCTCCCCAGCCAGGGCAGCCCAGGATGAGGGCAAAGGAGAAGGTGAGTGTGAGGAGGGATGCCTCAGTGCTGGGGTTTGCCCAACAGGAGCAATTGCATGGTGGTATCCCCTGGCTGCTCCCCCTTTCTCCAGAAGTGACCGTGATGGGATGGGTCAGGCTGGGGAGGTCTCTGGGTCCATCGACAGGGGTGAAGATCCCAGGAGAGGCTGATCGAAAGACCCGTTGGTGTCATCCCATCATTGGGTCAGCCTGGCCAAAAGGTGACAATATAATGAAAATTATACTGGTAGAGAGCTGGAACCCTGCTTTCAGGAACTGGATCCAGGGAGAGAAATAATGGTTCGTTTTATGATTGCAGATGTCACTGGGCAAAGAAGCAGAAAGCAATCCAAATGAGGACAAAGGCTATTTTGATTTCTCTTTTGCCCCACTATGAATATTTCACATTCATCAGTTCTGAGAAAATTCTCTCATGTATCTTAAGTGCAAACTGACTGAGCATTCAGGGGAGCCACTTAAATTGAAACCATTCTTAAGCTCATAAGGTAACCAGGTGGTATATCAAACATTTTTGCTTATTGATGCAGGATTTTGAACATGAAGGATTGTTCCATCTTCACCAATTATCAATCTGTCAATTCAGCCTGAACAGCCACATGGGATAATGTTATATTCTGCCTCAAATTTTTATGTCACCATAGTAGAGGAAAGTGCTGAAAAAACTTCTCAATCAGAAAACTTTGATGTACTTCAAAGATAAGAACACTTCATTATCAAAAAGTGAAAGTGTCCTACTATGACATGAACTCTTTTAATATGATGATTAAGTGAAGCTTAACATTAGTTTCAAATGAATAAAAGCACTTGCTGATGTCAGGTCATTTGTCATATTTAACCCTCTTCAAGTCCCCAGTTCTCACCGAAAATGCTTACATCTTTAAAAAAGATTAGGTTTTGTTTCATAGCATGCCATGGAATTACACTGAGTTGTATTTCATGTAATAAAATGAAACATTTAAGTCATTAAGTTGACATTAGAAATAAAAGATTTTCAATTTACTATTCATAAGGCCCCCTCTCTTTTGAGTAGAGGGGGTAGCTTAATGACTCTCTCAAACCTTGCCTTTCTAGACTCTCTGGAACAGCTTTGCAGTGACACAGAGTATGTCTGGCACTATCCTGTGCATTTATAATAATGAGTTAAGTGAATCTTTCTTAGAAAGGAAGCAGATTTCACTGTGCAGGAAAAAAGGATGCCTAACACAGGTCTTCACCCTAACTAGATCATGCACATGTATTTTGTCACTATTTTGTCAGTAATTTTCACACTCTAATGAGAGGAAGTGAGAGAACATTTCTGGACTTAAACTAAACTGTTTATTTGTGCCCTACTTATTTATAAAATTCATGACAAATTGTTATTCCATTTGCTAGATATCAATCCAAACAGAAATTAACTAAGATATAAGAAAGCCTTGTCCCCTTCTATGGGTTGAGGTCTGTAAAGACATAGTAATCTCTTTTCTTGGTTCTACCTTTTTCCTTTTAACAGTTCTCTTCCCTACTGTTCATAACCCCGACATTCACAGCTCCTGCTGCCCCAGAGTCCCCTGCCAACAAGCACATGTTATAGCTGTGTCTCCTGTGTTTCCATTTCCATTATGCCCATTCCTCAGAGAACTGCTTTGCCAAAAGGTACTTATGTCATATAATCATATCTTTTACGGTCATGTCTAAAAGTTAACTGAAAGGGAGTTTAATAGTACCAAAGTTAAAACTGTATGCACTGCTAATATTTAGGAATTATGTGAGTAAAAGTTATATATCTTTGCTTGCTGTCTATATTCCCTTTATGTACAATGAAAAAAAATTGAGGATTTCATCTCATTCTGAAAAAGACATCCAAAGTAGCTGAATCAGAGGCTGTGATGCCTGTATCTTTCTGGTGAGCAGAATGGCAGTCTAAGGAGACTAACTCAGTTATATTCAACATCCAGAGGCAGGATGCCTGTGGTTAGGTGAGATAAATTTCTCCCCTGCTGGCTTGGATCAGGTCCACTCGAGCAATGAAACTGAAACTTCTTATGTGGCATCTCACGAAATTTCATGCTGTAGTATCTACCAGTCATAGTTTCAACAAATTATGTAGGTTTTATTTTGTTTTGACCTTGTCAGTGCAATTCTGTGCTTATTAATCAGAGACACAGTGTTTGCTGTTTAAATCAAATATTTTGATTGCATTGTTGCTCATGAGACCTACTTAGAGGCAAAAATGTCGTTATATCTCTCTTGGGATGGGAGAAAATAATGTTGGCTGTGTGGATGTCTTTCCATGTGAAACTTTAAAAGCTGAGTTCTCAAATGCCCATGTGCATAGTAAGGATAAAATCAAATACTTGAAGGCATTTATGCTTGTAAAATCATTTGAATAAATAGGATTTCTGGAAATTTAATAATAAACTTAGTTCAAAGGCTATATTCTCTGGTTCACAACAAATACCAAATTTCATGGAGCTAATTTTCATGAAGCTGGAAGAATAAAAGCATGAAAACCAGTTAAGCATGTGGAAGTATTCTGGATTTTTAGCGTCATACTTTTTTGAGTATATATTTTTTTTTCCTTCTCTCAGATGAAAATTTACTTTTATTTCATTTTGTTTAAAACAGGGCTTTCAAGGTACTCTCTTGTGTTTTAAATCCAGTGGGCATCTCAGGCCCACCCAGCTGCTTGCTCCCTTCCTCACTGGGGCATGAGGGAGAAAATCAGAAGAGCAGAAGAGGGTTTTAACCTTCTCATGGGTTGAGATAAAGCTAAAGCTGCAGGTACCATCAAAGCAAAATCAGGAATTCTCTAGCTAATTCCCATTAGCAGGCTGTAATGGTTAGTTGTGAGGAGAAACACCATAACTCCTAAGTCCCCTCTTTCTCCTCCTTCCCCTGCTTTATAGGCTGAGCATGACACCATATGGTGTGGGATATCCCTTAGGTCAGTTGGGGTCAGCTATCCAGATTCTGTTCCCTCCCAACTCCTTGTGAATCCCCAGCCTGCTTGGTGGGACAATGTGAGAAAGAGAGAAGGCCAATATTGTATAAGAACTACTCAGCAATAACTAAAACATCCCTGAATTATCCAAGACATAGCATCATGACAGCTATCCCAGCCGAAACCTGTATGCCTCTACAGTCATGTGCTTCACACAGAGTTGCAGAATTTGCCATGCTATCACCTGTTAAAAGCAAAACAACAATGGAGGATAAAAGACTCTTAAAATTCAAGTTTGAGATTATTATCTCTCAGGTAACTATGGTTCAAAAAACTGTACAAAGTGGGCCAGACTCTGAAGCTGACACTAAGAAAGTTGTCTGGGTTTTTTGCCACTCCATTTTTGTTTACAACTACATATGAAATAGCAGCTCAGACAATAAGATCTAGTATTACAGTGTGAAGTATATGTAGCATATGAAAACAAATGTATGTTGCAAATGTAGGCACCAGATCATCATCCCAGGACTTTGCTACATATTTGAATTTCCAATTCTAGGTTTAGAAAGTGCAACTTAAAGCTAGACTGTGCTGTGAAGAGATGAAAGTGTCGAAAGAGCAGAATAAAAATGTTGTTGGAAGAGTTGTAAATAACCCCAGGTTTCTGTCCTAGGCTACAAAGCCACAACACTGACAAAGGTAGAGATACTGCTCTCTATGTATATATGTTTGTTTTAAAATTGTTTGGTGAACACAGATCAGTATCATGCAGTGGTAGTTTAGATTACAAGTGTTACAAAACACATTCATTATCATGAGTTGTAAATGAAGCAATAACTTCTGACTGTGTAATTAATATGTGTCCTGTTGATTCAATTTGTACTGCTTAAAGAGTTTGGTTCCTTCTTGTGCCAAAAACATTATCTTGTGTGTGATCAAGTCCACTGCATCAGAGAAAGTGATAAAACCAGCCATCATGCTGTGTACTCTACATTTCAGGGAAAATACAGTGACACTTTTTGAAAGGACAAAGGAATCTTTATCTGATTCAACGTAATTGAAAAGCTCTATATTCTCCATTAGATGGGCTCAGGGGAATTTTGACTCAGATATACAAAGCTTTTTACAATCTGAAATCCCACTGAAATCAAAGGAGCTGGAAATCTAAATGTGGTTCTTGCTAGTGGCCTCTCTTTTTCTGTAAACCCACAGACTGAATTCAGTTCTTGAAGTGCTCTGTGCATATAGTTTTTACCTATTCTACTTTGAAATCCTCGATGGTAAAGTTAGATGACCCATATGTTCAGTGAAGCATGTCCTAGATATATTTGGTCTCTTACATTTGAAAATGTTGGGAGGAATAATTACAGGATGAAATTTCCAGCCTCCAGTGGAAGGTCAAGAGAAACTAAGAACAGTTGCACAGGGGTAGCCTGCATTGGCCATAGTCCATGGAAGAAGCCATATGTCAGCTATTATGTCAGTAAACAAAACTTCTAGTTGGATTTCTCCAGGCATGAGAGTGCTCAGGGACTTTGAGCAATGACAAACTTCCAGACTGAGCTGTGTGCTTAATCAAAGCTATAGACTTCAACAGAAGGTGTATTTGCTATTCGCTTTTAATTGGGGCAGGTTTAGAACTGTGCAAGTGATCACCTTGATTAATTGCCTAGATACTGTTAAAATCTGCTTTTGTCACTTCCAATCCCTGCCATTTAGTGTGGTAATATATGGGAATAAATAATCTTCAGTTTCATTCATGCTAACAGTCTGATAGTTATCCCTCAAAGATTACAACAAACTCTGACTGATGTAGCAATGATCTTCCACAGCTGCTGCTGGGAGGGGTGGAGAGGGAGGAGGAGAAGGAGCTTTCTTCCCTGAATCACAGCAAACTGAGTTAAAGTACTACAATCATGCCTTCAAATAATGCAAATCAGTTTCAAAACTGGGAAGAAAGTGGCCTTTTTTACCCTGCATTTGACTCAGTTATGGTTCTTTGGCCTATCACATATAAATGTTTTCCTTGAGTGGCTTGCTGCACTAAAATTGTGTTTGATTCATTCAATCATTAATCCAGTTTCTTACTATGTATATTATATTCTACTATATATATTCTTATTATATATATTATTACATATTTTAACTATATTTATTTCAATATCTTTATAATGCCACAAACTAGAAATAAGTATTTATGAGGAAGGAACGGGTATCTATGCAGCATGGAATAAATGACTTAAAAGTCAGATACAAAACCTGCAGAATACATGCAAGGTGGTGTTTCTTTTCTTATTTCAAATTTCTTTTTTTTTCCTTTTTAGATATTTGAAACTCTATTCTTCTCCTAAAATTTAAACCGCTGTAGAAAGTAAAATTAAACCACGACAATGATTATAGTATGTTGTGTGTAAGCCATATATGGTACAGTAGAGCTGCAGATAAAACTATAACATACATGCACATAGATAAATGTGATGGAGCATTGTACCAAGCACACTAAGTTGGCATCGGTGCAAGGTACAGTGAAGTCTTGAAAGTCAGAAAGCACCAGTGTTGAACTGATAGTAATAAGGGTAAATGTCAGATGCATTAGCAACACCTCTGGGAGGCTTGGTAAGAGTCTAAATGTCCAATTTAAAAGCAATATACTGCTACAAAACCAAAAGAAATCATTCAATGAAAGTTAATGATTTGAATATAACAGATCTTGGGGCTAAGTCAAGACACTTGGGCTTAAGAAATCTAGATTTAGGTTTTGCTTTGTAAAATACTTCCTTTGGGATTTTGAGGAAGAAAATTACTTTGAGTTATCGAAGGTCTCTTTCAAAATAAAGTCCAGCACAAGTCTCACATTTTTTTTTAAATACAAGTTTTAGGATTCTTCAGCACAGCAATGAGTACTTTGTGAGAACCATGAGTTAGAGAAACATGCAGTGTCATTCTTGTTAGACTACTTAGTAAGTGATTTCCAGCTAGCTAATACTCTTCCAGTAGATGATATAAATTTACACAAATAATTTTGGTCACTACTATAGTAAATATATATCATTATATAATGTGAAACATGCATTCCTCTATAAAAAATATGCACATAATCATAAAGTATTGCACTTTAAATACTGTTATAAGCTATGCAATGTAATATTAACACCCCCCCCCCCCCCCCAACTTTAAAAGCTATTGCTCAGACACTAAGCTTTGTCTGGAACTCCCTTGCATACAGGGGTAGGTATAACATATATACAGACTATATAAGAGGGGAAACACTACATCTGGTGTGATGTGTCTTATAATTTTATGTATAATTTTTTTTCTCCTAAACAGAATAGAAAAAAATAAGAAAGAGTTGTAGTTCATATTGAAGCATTTTGATTTAATCTATAAGAAAGTTACTACTTACAGTAGCACCACACTCACTGCCCTAACAAACCCTAGTAAAAAAGGCAAAAGCTAAATAACATTCAAAAATCAGATAATTTGCATTGCTCTCCAACAAAAGGGTCTCATTTGTGATTTTTACTGTCAAATCATATTGGTAGGAAGCCATATATGGAGAATTTTGATTTGATATACAAAGATGTTTCTTTTACTGTTGTGAACATTTGTTCAGTCCTCAAGTGACCATTTTCCCAGACCGTTGTTCTGAGATATAAGTTTTTTTGGTCTCGTTTATTTGTACTGTTTAAATTAGCTTAAATTTTTTTTTTAGTCCTTCCACTTGTAGTTACTTGCCATCTGGTCGATGATGATGACGACTGTTTTTCTAAATGTCTTCCTCATACAAATTCAATTTGTGAGATCTGAAGACCCTGAGATCTGAAGATGATTGCTTCAATACAGGTGACTGCGAGAGGACAAAGAGAGGCCCAAAATGAGATCAGGAGGTTTTAAAATTAATTCTATGGGGAAAAAGTAAGAAACAATATAGATAACCCAAAGACCTTATTTAAGTCATAAGAATAACATAAAAGAAATGTTCAAAGTGGGGAGGGCAGAGGGCGGGGCAGAAGAGAGTTTTGTGGTGTAGCTACAACACAGCTATGACAATAGTGTAGACAATAGTCTACACGTCACTGATGTTGAATGTTAGTATTGTGGATTTACAGCCATGCTGGATGTGAATCAAGCACAGTTACCATAGGTTTCCCAATAAAGTCTTGTTACCAGTTCTGGGAATCCTTCTTAAACTTCATAGAGTTCTTGGTTTCTCCCCTCTTCCACCTTGTGCAGGCCTTTCTGTAAGACGGCTCACCCTTCTGGCACACCCTGCAGCTTAGTGTCATCAGGAAACTTGATGAGGGTTCTTCAAACCCAGGACCAGAACATTTATGAAGATATTTAAAATAATGTATTAAGATGTTGATTGTGTTAGGACTAGGTTTAACTCCGTTCTTTTTGTGGGAAACTCACCTGCATACGGGGTTTTTTAAGAAAATGAAAAAAGTTCATTTGTAATGCACAACTCCCACTTCTAAGTAAGACCATGTATACAGAGTTGACATTCTCTCTTTATGACACTTTCTAAATGCTTTGCTTCATCAAACATGGCCAAAGATTTCTTCCTTACTATGAAAGAAATAGAGCAATGTGTAAGGTTTCCCTTTCCTTTGTTAGCAGTTAGTGTGTGGTTTAAACAAAATAAAGGAAGTTATTCAAAAGACCTCCAAATTTGTGTGTGTGAGGTCACTATATGATATAAATTTTTCTGTTTTCGACTTCTTTTAATACATTTTTTCTTTCTATTAAAACAAAAAATAATTAGTCAAAATGAAAACCCTTTCCCCAGAAGACTCAGTGTCTCATATCACTGTATTTTATTGTGAACCTCGTGGTATTATTTGACATCTTTAGAGAAGAATGATAGCCAAGTTGCAAACACATGCCAGCTACAGAATACAAACCTACAGTATATTAATCTGTTGACCTTTGCACTTGGAAAATATCTAGTGCTCTTTATTTATAAAAGCCTATCAGCAGTACCCTGCTACAACGTTATATATAGTAAGTGCTGCATATATCAGTTGATCTCTGTGTGTAGTTTATGGCATCTAAGGTGTAGTAAAAGGATACATCAGGGTTTGTCATCTGCATCCTGCTGGTCACTTGACAGGCATTTCTGTTTAAGATATATGTCAGAGAGTAAAAAGAAAGTGTATTGAAAGAAGAAAGGTATCTATTAAAACAGTACAACTGGCAACATCTGGGAAGCCCATCAATAGAATTTTATAGCTTGCATTTGCTTGAAGTTAAGGTTTATTACATGAAACGTGTGGTAAAAGAATCATGTCATTTCTCACCTAGTTGTTATAGCAGAACATGAGGAGCGTGTGTTGTATCCATTCCTACAATAAAAATCACTTAGATATACACACACACATACCTATACACAACACACTCACCAAGTGGTTCATCTGGCTGATGTGTGATAAATAGTGAATAAAGTCAGATATGAATCAGTTTCATGTCCATCTATATAATATTATTAAAAAAAAAAAAGCAAAAATGTTCCTGTACAGGATCAGTATACACCAATATTCTTTGGATTGTACGTAGATTAGTGCATGGTCATTGCTAAAAACACTGTAAATCTGATACTATTGTTCATTTGTTTCATATAATAAATGAATAGACCATACTGAACACCACGGATAGAAAAAGAATGCTGGAGATACTTCTTGCATGCTAGGGGAAAAATATGAAGTTATAAAAGCTTGTTTAAAGGACTAACCTTCAGAAGTAAGACCTCCTTAAAAAGACTCAGAACCCATTTATCATCTCATTTAACATGTTAACTTCTTTTGCAGAAGTGACACTACAACATAGAAGTACACTTGAACTGCACTAAAAGGATATATTGATTTCCAGCAGTTTTCATTTTCAGCAGTGATGATCAAGATGCAATTTTTTCCTGCCTTAAATACTAGAACATGTAGAAACTTGCCTCCTTCCTTCGTATGTAGACTGACTGAGCCTTCCAAAAGATGAGGGAGCTTTTGCTAGTTCCAGGATGATTCCTTGCCCTTTAAAGTAGGCCATTTTTCAGTTTACGAAAACATCATAACTTGAAGATTTGAGAAGAAAAGCAAAGGAACAAAACTAAACCCTGAACAATGTTTAAAAAAACCCCTTTCTTTTAATTTTTGGATATTTTGGTAGAAACGATGAACAGACTCATTTCCATCCTCTTAAATAAGGGATCTGTTATGGAGGTCACATATTTGGTTCATCACTTAATCACTATAATGAATA
Organism: Falcunculus frontatus; assembly: GCA_013398115.1. Lineage (NCBI taxonomy): Eukaryota > Metazoa > Chordata > Aves > Passeriformes > Falcunculus > Falcunculus frontatus. The sequence continues at coordinate 597,764 of VZRV01007591.1, forward strand.
TGTAAAAAGTTATTATAATGAGGCATATGCAGAAAAAGGAAGTCAGAATTACTACGTCATGAAGAAATTGCAGAAATTATTCCTTTCTCACCAGATATGAGAGCTGTTCAATCCTGTTTAGTTCCAGTAGAAGCTGTTCTCTATTCAGCATTTCATGGACAGAAAACCTGGAAATCAGAACACTTATTTAGACATCTAACTATGTACTTTTTTATCTCATTTAGAAAATTTTGGTGAAAAGCCCTCAGGCTCCCTTCTAAAAGCAGTGCTGTTAGTTATTTTGGAAATGATTCAGCCTTATTACTTATACTCTTTTCTAGGCAACTGTTCTTTACTTTTGTCAGAGGTTTTTAACTGGGTTAGGCTTAGAGTAGATTTTTTTATAGAGCTGAATTAAATTGCTGAAGTGTCCCATATGGTTAGAACATTTGGTTCTTTTAAAACAGGAATTATATGTGACTGCAGACTATAAAAACAAATTTTAAAAATTTTGTATGCGTAAGAACAGAATAATATTCAATTACACCACCAGTTAGAGAAATTATATTGCTGTTCAGTAAATTTTTAAAATGATAATAGATATGAAGCTCTCCAGATTTTAAAAATTAGAATTGAAACAATCCAAATAATAAAGACTGCTGCTAAAGAGTCATGAATACGACATGAAAATCATAAATATAAGGTTCATAGGAGTTTTTTTCAATATATAAAAATTACCAAAGTTGTTATATTCAATTCTTTTAGAAAAAAAAATTGTCAATAGCTATGTAACATACAAAAGTTACTAGTTCAAGGTAGGAGTGAATTTAAGACTGTAAAGTCTGAAATAGTTAAAATAGTCAAATGAATAAAAATCTATTTGTTTTCAGAACCACAATTGCTTTGTGGGTAAACATTTTCTACCATTATTTATTCTAAGTTGTTCTGTTTTTCTAGTATTGCGTGAAGTGCCTTATGGGTCTTGTACCATGCAGAGATGACTTCACACACAATCGAAAACAGAAGGAAACAAATGGCTACTCTGATCTTGTTAAGCATCTTTTTTTTATTGTCAGCATTAACTCTTCCACTCAAAATTGAGATAGACATCTCAAAAAAACCAATTTCTTATCTACTTTCATTTTTTGGAAATTTCTTTATTAAAAGGAAAAAAATTTACTATTGTGATGATAGGACAGGTACTGAAGACAACGCAAAATAAAAATGCGTGTTCTGAGTCCAACAGTTACAAAGAATTACATTAAGTAACCTTAATTTATGTGTTATATAGCCATATTAATTTGATATGGATTTAATTTTAAAAATGCATTTAAGCATTAAGTGCAACACATTTTTTTCTGATTAGTTTTTTTCTAAAAGGAGAATGTAGTAGACTGGAACCAAATATGCCCACCTCCTTCCCCCACTCCAGTCTTTCCATGTGTCTTGCAGGTGGTAGCTCTTACAATCCCCTACTTGCTGGCAGTTATCTGACATGGTATTAATCCTTTTTTGATTAATTGCCATAATGCTTTTCACAGTATGAAGCAATTTTAAGTTTATGAAGGAAGGGGCACAAAGATAACACATTTTAAGTAATAGCTTTCATGCTACAGCATAGTTCATAAGTGCTCATTTTCTCTCTGAAACTTTTCCTGAAGGGTTTTTTGATACCCATCACATTATAGCACTTTCTATGTCATGTCTTATTCACCTAAGGCTTTATCTTTAGATTAACAGACAGGCTAGTTTGGACTATTTTTAATGGAGGGGGAAATCTCATTATACAGTGAAAAGATGAGTATTTCTGAAATTAAAGATAATAAGCCAAAGGCATTAAGCTATCAGCTGTCTTAACAGCTAAGATACTGACTCTTCTGAACATCAAAGCTTGGTCTAAATTGTCCCTATTATTTCTAGATTAGAGGAAAAAAAAGAGGATCCAGTCTGAAAATTATCTTTGTCAGAAAATTAGCATATTTTCCACTTTTTGCATCTACACACTATGGTTATGGATAGTGTTTTCTCATATTGTTGGACTAATAATAGAGTCACATTTTCCTGGCTCTTTTGAATTATGCAGTAGTTTGTTTATTAGAAGGGAAATTGTATACTGGAATGAATAACCCTCTACTAAAATGTGAAACTTAGATTGCCATTTTTTATAAGTAGAAATAGGCAATATTTAATATTTGAATGATCAGAGAAAGAGGAACATTGAAGGGTGTATTTCACTTGCTTGCTATCTATTCTCTAGGCCTAAAAAAATGCACTGTTTGACAACTGCAATGCATTATAGAATTAGAGAAATCAGATCTTGCAGAGTTTCAATCATCTGTTTTCAAAGACTGACTTTACACATGCATATAAATATATGTAAAGAAGATCAACGTTTATATTTATTAGGAGGATTTCAACAGACAGTACCTGATGCTTTCCAGAAAATACAAATAACCATGTCAAAATTGATTGGAAAATACAAGAATAGAAATGATTCTTAGATTTACAGTGAGACATCCATTTATCCCTATCTATAAGTGAAGGGTATGTTTTCGATTCATTCATACATGATAGCAAAACTTTTACGAGATTTAAAAATTATTAGCTTTAGCTGTTGGACATTTTCATACCTCAGAAATTAAGAGATCACTACATATTCATATACTTAAAGAAGAATATACCATCCAAAATTTGAATGAGTACCTTCAGTGGCTACTATAACTTTTAAAGATTGCCACTGGCATTATATATTTCAGTGTCTTAGCAGGAGGTAATTTTTAGAAATGTTCAGATTTTCTATGCATCTTTCTACTTAAGTTTGTCATGACTCTTAAACAAAAAAAATGACCTTTTTTTTTCCCTACAGCATAGAATCATAGAACCATATCAAGAATATCCTGACTTGGAAGGGACCCACAAGGATCACTGAAGTCCAAAGCCTGGCCCTGCACAGGACAACCCCAAGAGATACACCGTGTGCCCAAGAGCATTGTCCAAACCCTTCTTGAACTCTGTCAGGCTTCGTGCTGTGACCATGTCCCTGGGAAGCTGTTCCAATGCGCAAACAACCTCTGCGTGAAGAACCTTTTCCTAAAATCTGTTCTAAATGTCCCCTGACTCAGCTTCATATCATTCACTTGGGTCCTGTCATGGTGTATAATACATCACTTAGATAAAAAGAAAACAAGTTCAAATGTAAAATAATAAAACCATAAGCAAACAAACAAGACAACAATAAAAATGGAAACGACAATGATTAAGATGCATCTCATGAAGGATGATGATAGCCACCTTTATGTTAGAATGAATATATATTAAGCTACTTTTAATTAAATATTAAATTAATCCTTCTCCCTCCTTTTATTGTTTTTCTAATGTAAGCCAACAGTATACCTAACAAAGATTTGAAACAAGAATGTAAAAAGACAAATAGAAATGCACTCTGTTCTTTCTTTTACTTCATGGAAGGACTTTAATCTTGTTAAATTGTCGCAAACCTACATGACATCCTTCAATACTGAACTTTGATTTTAAATGCAAAAGGACTAGTTAATGTCATGAATTAAAAATGACAACAATAAAACTGGAAGACAACGACATCTCTTTAAGACAGTTTTCATCCCATGGAGTGTACTGGGAATGTAGGAAAAGGTATTTTGCCCTTACTGCAGAAGCTCACCTGTATCAAAAGGTTTGCTTATGGTGGAACTGGCTGTGAGAGGTGAAAAAGGTCCACCATGTCTTTATTTTGGAGACAGCAGATGCTGTGCTGAACCAAAGACCATGGTGGAGCAGCCTTTCACAGTCAGGCAGACTGTCATAGAAATTTATTCAAGATTGTTTTGTGAACTACAAACTACGTGGCTTGGTATGGGAATAACCTGAAGAAGTCTGATGTCCTCTGCTGTACCAGAGGAAAGAGCAACCAATCCTGACAGTCTCCTCTGGTCTTCAACAAATTAAGTCAAGTCACAACAGCAGTGACCAGCGGCTCAGCCCAAGGAGAGGACTAAGCACAGAAAGGGTGAAAGATAATAGGGGGAAAAAGCTATGAATTTGCATTTCTAATCCAGTCTGCCCAGCTGCCAGCTTCTCACAACTAAAAACACCCGTTCAGAAGTTTCTGGCTGAAGTTTTGTGCAAAAGGGCTTCTTACATGGATATGCTTCTCTAAAACCAGAAATTCCTTAACAGGTGCACAGCATGTTTCTGCCTCTCCAGTTCATCAGCATTATTAATTTTGTCCTTCGAATATTTTTAATAGACACTTCCTTTAATTTTTCAAAATTTATGCAGATTTTTGGCATACCCTAAAAGCATAAACACTTTGTCTCTCTCGAAATACATATTTAATAATAAGTTTCACCTATATGGGACGGCTTGCAATGACAATGGCTTACATTCCTTGTCAGTGTCAGTGCTACATCTCCAGTAATGTTAGGCATTTTTTATGTAAAGTTTTTATGTTGGGATTCAGGAACTTTTGAAATTGTTTTGAATGAGAGAGCCCTAAAGCTGATTTTCTAGTTTAAAAAAAAAAAAAAAAAAAGGTTTGTTTCCAGTAATGGCATATCAGATAGCTTGAAGTATGTAATTTCTCAGAAATGCTATGTATGTTATTTCAGTTAGATGTGAACGGAATTTGAACTTGTATGGAAGATTATGGTAAGTGAACTGTGTGACTGACAAGATATAATGGAGCAGAGCAGCAAGAACAGATTGCCAATAGCGGTTTGCTTGTTATGGAATTCCAGATAAGATGTTTAAGGATAATGATTCTGATCTGACTTGTTCCCACTCTCTTCTCTATCTGTTTGAATATACTGTATAAAACCTAATCAAAATAAAATGGGTTGCAATAAAGGTCCATGTAAATAATGAAGAATTTGATGAAAATAATACCACATATTAAAAAAAAAAAAGAAAACTAGTTCCAAAGGGTGAAGACCATGCATTTAGAGCTCTATATTGTGTTTTTAGTACTGAGAAGAATTCAAGGTGCAAGAGTTACATGTCAGAGGTTAAAATCAAGTAAGTGTTCCAAAATTACCTAGAATATAACATCCTCTTCTATATTTACAGATGATTGTATTCTAAGAGGAGATGGTCTCTTTGTCAGGACACCATTTCTTCCAGAGGGGATCAGCCTAATGTTAACTTGAAACCCAGCTTGCATACTCTGGCGAGAAACTACAGTTCTGTTCATTATAAAAGCTGTCAAATGCTTGATTAATTGTTAAATGCAGCTTTGAAAGAAGGCAAGGGCATCTGAGAGAGGATGTTGTTATTCAACATTTTCTACTAGGACTACCCCAAAAATAATGAATTTGAGTTTATTAGCATATATTGATTATTCCTGTCCATGCTTCCGTGTGTCATATATTTGTACATATTTTTATAAAGTCACACTGATATCTAAAGTTGTAGTGTTTTCTCTTTGTCAAAGAATGAAATTTGGATTTTTTATTAATTTAAATGCCCACTATTCTGTCTTTTTTTCTCAGACTGAAGGCCTGAACATCCACTCTGATATGCATGGCCTCCCCTGAAACAGAAGTCCTACACAAGAAACAGAATACAACACTTTATTTGTGATTATTCCAGCTTCTAGGGAGAAAACTGTGATGGACTAATATATTTAATAATTGTTAAGGTAGTAACTGCTGTTCTAATGCTACTCACTCATATGTGATATAACAGCGAAGTTTTCTGTTAACTTGCTTTTTTTTCCCTCAGGAGTTTTGCTCTCTTGCAAGGATTCTAGTCAGATTAGAGTTCACCTTTAAGTTAGATATCTGCTCTTTAAAAGGCACATTTGACTTACTTTTCAGTCATCAGCATGACTGGTGAAAATCCTCCTGTGGTAATGAAGAGAAGGTAAGGCTGAGATAACCATTTATAATCATTACTTGTATTAGGCTCCCTCTGAGTTAAGAAACCTACATGAGATATATAGTGTAGGTGGTTTATGTAGCAGACAACTTATCACGCACCTTATGTGAAAGCAGTGAGAGAACTGCCATTTAGGAGCTCATATCACTGAGCTAACTGTCTACTGCCATTTTAAAGGTATTTGTAATGTTTCCCAGCTTCATGCTGGCTTCCCTGATTATTTGTCTGGAAGAACACATGACAAAGTTTTGCAAATAATAAGCAAATGAGAACCTTGCTGGGCCTACTCCTATATACTAATTTGAGAAACCTTGTCCACCTTCTCCCCAGAGAAATTAGGGACTGATTTTAATGATATTTTTTTCAGTGGACAGACACCTCCTTTATATCTTTTTGAAGCTATCCTTAATCATCACACCGTGATATATCAAATTTTATTCCAAAACTTTCATTAGTCTACTACTACATAAAGAAATCCTCTGCCAGTTCTGGACTATTTCATTCTGCCATGTAATTATTCTTCTGTTCCTATCTTACACTGATTAGAGAGGCATACAATTAGCTTCATCAAATGCTAAGAATGGGAAAGGTTATTTTTAAAAATAGAAAATACAAGAAATTACAATTAGAGACATCATTTGGGATAAAAATTTCTTATGGTAGTCAGAGAGAAAGATGTGTGACAGAGCCTGGTGTTCAATGTGCAGGCTGTGTTGTCTGTTTGTTTGCTTTTTAATATAAAGCAATTTTACCTCTTAATATTATTTTGGAAAGCAGAGTCCAAAATGTACTTTTGAATAAAGTGAATAATTCTAGTTACATTTCTAGAATAAAAAAAAATCCTGTTGTGGATGTATTTAATGAATAATTACATTGAGATAATGGAGAATGAGCTCAAATACAAGGAAAAAAATAATTCACCTTTGGCTGGGGGAGCACATGGCTAAGTTGTACTGTTGTGCCAACCATGGCCTTCAGCTGAACTTCTCTGATTATTTGAAGACATGAAGGAGCAGAAAATTCTAAGCTGAGGATCAAATAATGTGACTAAAAGAGGAAGGGGAGAAAATTGAGAGTGGAATTAAAGAATAGTAATTCTAATTATAAACATGATATTTGGCTAGATATTCATACACTGTGCAAATCTATCATTCTGGTTTCAAACCAGGTATTCTGTATTTCATACTGAAATTACATCCATGGTGCTTATATCTTAGAGGTTGGTGAATACATGCAAGCCTTTGATAGATTCCTTGGCTTTGAAGTGATAACTCAGATAATCCAAGGGTGTCTGTGACAGGCACATAGGGCAGGTCAAGATGCAAAAATCAAGATGCCCAAAAATGGTTTTCAAGATTAGATAAAAGCAATTTTAAAGGCAAAAGTAGTCTTTTTTTAATCATGCCTCAAACTTACATTCAGCATCACTGAATGCTTACATTCAGCATCACTGAATGCTTACATTCAGCATCACTGAATTGTTTCCTCCTGGAGCCCATCTTAATAAAATCATCTCAGACTGCATCATCTGCATATTACCAAAATATGTCTCATCTGATTCTGGTTAAGCGAAGCATCAAAAAAAACCCAAGCAATAGAACACCCCTCTCAGCTTGATCCATACTCCAGAACCAAACCTGCAAAAATAGACTCAGTTTTTAGATTTGTACGGAACTGCAGAGTCTGGACTAGCTCAAGCTCTTACATTTTCAAGAAGAATATTACAATTATTCTGGTCTCTGTAGGAGTGATTCCTTCTTCTTCCCTTGATCATATGAACAAGCTAAGCAAAGAACATCTATATTAAATCACTGAGCACTTAGAATTTATACTTTATATGTTAACTTTTTAATAAATTCTGGCTTCTTTTTAATAAATCCTGATTTCTGATGGGGCATGTACTTGACTAATGCTTACTGAAAACAAAGGAATTCATGCTGTTGGTAACAGGAGCTACTGGCACTTATTGTATCACAAAATGAAGTCATCTCTAGGCAGGCAAAAGCCTTACTTCAGTGAAAGTTTCTTATCATCATTGATACACAATCACAGAGCTGACAATGGGCCAGGAACAAATATTTCCCTTAACTAATCAAGCAAAAGCTTGAATGTACAACATAGTTTACAAGGTTCTTTGTTCTATGAATGGTATAGAATATAATTGTGTTACTTGAAACATGGCATAGCTTTCTGTTAAGAATTCACTTGAATATAAGTATTGCACATACCACACTATTTAAGCATCTTCACTAATGAGCTAATATTCCTCAAGCTATTTAAGCATATGGAGGTCATTACTTACTGTTGAGTTTATAGAGGGGTTGCTGTTTTCCATCCATAGCTGCTGTAAAGTGAGACAGGCTATGAAGGAACTTCTGGAGTGTCTGAAGACTTCACATACACCAGCCAGAAAATTTTCCCTGTTCTCTCCGTTTGCTAAGTAGTCCCAGGAGGCAAGGAAAGTAAAATGGGTTGTAAAACAGGACATATGGACAAACTTGCTATTGCAGCAGGTATGGATTGTATAATGAGAGACATCAAATATCTGACACGAAAGGAGCATCAGCTAGGTGCCCAGTCACCCTGTGATACTGACTTTGAGAGTTTCTATGGGCTCTGCTTGAATAATTGACATTTATTCAGATAAGAAATCTGTAAGTTTGTCCTTATCTTTGAAGGTGTCCTCTTGATCTGATCTCCTGCCTGACAGCCAAGTCTTCAAACACGCAGCTATGTCAGTTCACATCTCAACATGTAGGTAAATAACATTACTAATACACAGTAGGACTGGTGTAACTATTTTAGTTCCTTAAGACAAGTTCAAAAAAGAGGGCAAATCTTATGGTGCCATATTGCAGGTTTTCAGCCTTAGTAAGTTAGCCTAGTAATCATGCTGTGACATTCCAGGCACTGTGATAATTAAAAAACATTGCTATTATCTGCATTTTCCTGTGAAAATGCACAGAGCTGATGTGCAATTGAAAACATAAAGATACAAATATTTGTGGGGTTTTTCCCCTGGAAGAAAACAATATTTTGTATTATGGCTATATCTTGTGACTCCATGGGAACACTTCATCAAGAAATCTGGTTGAAGGTTAATTTCTGACCATCTGATGCTCCACAAATACATTACTTCTGTCCAAAATCAGCATATTTTACAGGTTAGAAAAAAAAATTTATAACAATAAATGGATCCTGGCCTGATTCAAAAATCTGCCTTTGAATGTGTCTGAGATTGTACTGCAAATCCAAATTGCCAGTGGATCTTTTTGCTTAAAGTTAAGTCAACTTGGAGTGAAATAATTTTTCTACCTTTTTTCAGCTCCTTTATCATATCCCTAAAACCTACTGTAGTGAAAGTGAAAAAACACCCCCACCCACAAAACACAGCCACGTAAACGTACATGTTTAGGGTTTTTTATTCGTATCTTGAGCAAAACAGAACAATTAAGGAAGTATTTGTTTTGTTGCCCTTGTTTTCTGTTTTAGCTTCCTTGAAAGTATACTATTATTTTACAATTTTACAGCAATTAAGAAATTATTTGTTTAGGCCCACAGTTTCTTAACTTCAAAACTTTTGCTTAAATTCCACCAGGATTTATAGATTAAACACATGCTTAAAGTGAGTGTGTAATTAGATGTTTTGCTGAATTGGATTTTTAATTGATAATTTACTTTTAGTAAAGTTTTATTGACACCCCTGTTTATTTAAAAGAGCTATTTAGGTTTTCAACATAAGATTTCATTTGCAGAATTTCTGAAGAATTACCTACATTAAAGCAGTGAGGTAGAATTAATTATTATGAACTTAGAGACAAAATCAGACAGGGAGCAATAAAACTGAAACCCCATGTATTTCTTTTGGAGTTTTCCATTCTAATAAAGGTGAAGTGGACAAACACATCATTTAATCTATGAAATTCTTCAATATCTGCTTTCCCTCATGCACTGTGAAGCAACTTTATGGCTGGTAAAAGCAAGGAGGGTTAGGTTGCGGTTTTTGTTGCTGGTGGGTTTGTTCTTTTTTCCCATACAAACTCTGCTTTGTCACAGTAAAAATGACATTGTAAAAATAAAATAGACATAATAAAAAAGATAAAAAAAAAAAAAAAAACCTTTATTGAAAAGCAACAATATATACGTGTCCTTTCTAACAGAAAAGGAAAATTACTTGCAAAATTCTCAAGCCAAATGAGAAACTTCAAAGATTTCAGCAAGATTTTTTTCTTGTTAGCAATATGGGAGAACAAAGAACAAAGCATGTTGCAGGAGAGAAATGCTGAAATTTCACAAACAGAATTATTTGAAACTATGATCTGGTTTATTCACAACATAAAACAGACTTGGCATTAAGAAAAATGCATAATTGGTCACACGACAAAAGACAGCTAGCTTGATATAGACATGATTCCTATCAAAGTTCAGTAAGGCCACATTGCATTTACCAGTGATCTTACTCATTACTGGATATCCTGGTGGCAACTACATGCTCTTGCATGTGTTCAAACAAAAAGACAAAATTGCTGATGAGGAAAAGGTATGATTTCATCCCTTTCTAGGACACTTTTTTCACCCAGTAAGCCTTTATTTAAGTCTTTGTAATTGCTTTCAGTATTGTCTTTTTTGGACTAGACATCCCCTGCCAGTACTGGGGGGAGGCTGCTGTTCCTCCCTAGGAGCTGCCTAAGAGGCACAAAGTGGGACAGGGGTGGAGACTGTGGGTTCAGGCAGACAGGAGAGCCTGGCACAGAGCCCACAGGGGCTGCAGTGGTGGTGGACTTCATGTCCCTTCAGAAAGCATTGCCCTCAGCAGTGAGGGTGTCTATGGGTCTACAAAAAATGAGGACTGCATCTCTGATATATTTTTGTAATTTATAAGTTTTACACATTTTTATTTTTTGTTTCGATTGTTCTATCTACAAGTAGCACATTTCTTATCCTCAAGTCAGACATTGTGTTGTAATAAAATCAAGTTTTCATTGCAATGAGGAAATGGCCTCTTTTCCTAATTTATCTTATATGTAAAAGTCCATTGGAATGAATACAAGAATCTATAGCAAGCAGACTAGGTACATTGAAGGCCATTCAGATTCAGGTTTTGTATATTCATTGCATGCGCTTCTATCTGACATTTTACCTGGGCTTTTAGTTGAAAAGGTGCTGACAAATAGAAGACAGGCAAAGCCTCTGGAGCAGCCAAACCCATCAGCTTAGTGCTGTGCTAATGTCACCTTGTGGCTTGCTCTTTGCTGTGAGAGTAGGAAAGAGCTTACCTTTACCTTTAATATATGAATACCTCCCATGCAAGTTGACAGCAAAAAACCCCTTCCTTTGTAGTACCTCCTTCTGGCTTCTCAAAGAAATATCTCCCAATCTGGCCTTTCTCTGTTGCAGATCTTTGCACTAGGTCTGTAAAACAAGAACAAAGAACTTGTAAAAAACCAAAAAAAAACCCCCAACACTGCACTTTCCATATTAGTTTTGTACCAAGGTAAATGTTTGCATAGGTATAATGGAAGGCCACAGGAAATAAAAGAACTATACCTAGAAACAAGGTTAAAGAAACATCATTCTGGGCTGCCAAAGATAAAATCAACTTTTTGGTACTATCAAGTCAGATTACTTTGTGGGAGAATTCCCTATCATTGGGCATTTCACATGAACTTGGTATCTCACTAGGGAAACACATCAAACATTTTTGTGCACTTAAAATCTGTCCAGAAATTCCAGATCAATTACCAGTATATAATAATCTGAAGGGTTTATAAAAATGCATGCAGAGTTCAGAGTGGACTAAACACAATCAAAAGCTGACATAAGCTAAAAAAATTCAGATTCCTCAGAAAAAAACCCCAATAAACTTTTTGGGAGCAGAAATTCATTTAAAAACCAAGCATAATTCTGTGCTGAACCAAAAACTTGGTAACCTTATCTACTGCCAAAAGGAAATCTCCTGAGGAGTATTAGTATTTTTCTGAAGTATATCATCTGAAAGATGTCATCCAAATAATTAGCTGATTGTCTTAAAAAAATTGAAGAGTGGGATCCTGCTTATTTAGGGGAATTACTTTGGTATTTAGAAATGGTCCAATTCTGTTTCCTGTGAGAACCAAGGCAGCCACCCGAGGCTGGCAAGCATAAAAAAAGTTCTGTAAAACCTAAAGCAGCACCTGGGGAATGTGCAGGATAGCACAGGGCCTCCCACATGGCCTGTGCTGGCCTCTGCAGGAGCACCTGAGCAGGTCTCTGGGTGTGTTGGTTGCATGGGTCAGGTGTGCTGTATCTCTTTGGGGAGCTCAGAAGTGAGCAACTCTGCCTGTTTTACATCTCATATCTGATCATAGAAACATGGAATGATGGAATGTTTTGGGTTGGAAGGGTCCTCAAAGACCATCTAGTTCCATCCTCTCTGTCAGGGACACCTTTCACTACATCAGGTTCCTCAAAGCCCCCTCCAACCAGGAATTGGGCCTCTACTTCTCTGGGCAACCTGAGCCAGTGCCTCATCACCTATGTCAGGAAGAATTTCTTCCCAATATTGAATCTAAACCCAGCTTCTTTCAGTTTAAAACCACTACCTCTTGTCCTATCACCCGCTCCCTGATGTTTAAATCTGATGTCTGTATCTCATCCTGAAGAGATTATGTCTATAACATGTAGGTTCCTCCATGAGAAAGACTTTTGATCCTGTATCCACACAGGCTGTGTACCTCTGTTGTCAACAGCAAATAGTTGTGTCTTTGGGCAATGTCCTTGTAAGACCTCAGCTGATGAGGCTGATAGACTACCAGTCTCTTTCTTCCCCTGGAAATCATCTCCATCTTTTTTTCTCTTCCCACAGCTGTCTGTAGTTGGAAGATTTTCCAGAGATGCTTTGATCTGTTGACAAAAGGTCAACAGCTAAAAATACAGCTCGTCACCTGAGTATTGCTTGAAAAAGAATACTCTTCAGATGGTCTCTGCTGTATCTAAGAAACATGACAAGTGAGAGGACTTGTCACTCCTTGTGAGGGAAACTAGGGAGTGATGATCACGGCATTCAGTCAGCTCGTGTGTTGGCATTGTGCTGATGAAGACACAGTAGCTGGAAGGTTCAGAAGGACTCAATACCCTGGGTAGAAAGATAAGTTTAAAGAAACTACACTGTGGATGTGCTATGTAAGAGGATGAGGCTGAGCTGATATTCAGACTTAGCTGAAGAAATAACTGCACCACTTTTCACGCTGAGGAATGCTTCTCCAGAGAGGGAAAGAGAGCTGGAGAGAGCAGAATCAGCAGCCTCAGTCCACATTACACCAGGAATGGGCTCTTCCTACCTCATGGGTTAGAAATCTAATGATGTGGAGGAGTACAAAAGAAAAATTTTAAATATATATATATATATATATATATACACATATATATANCTCTTGGCTCATTCATAAAACAAGCCAACAATACCAGATTGAGGTTGTAGCAAATTTCATAATGAATCTTTTTCATAAAAATCCTGAATCCAGAATCATCCAAGGCTATCCAAGGCTAAATCAGCTTAGGTAGGACTTTACATAGGAAAACCCACCAGTTAATAGCAAATTATGCAAAAGAGAAAGCCAATGTAAATAATCTATTAGAATTCAATAGTAGTTATGCAAGTTTTCTTTTCTATCTATAGCTTCTGCCCTTTTTCCAGTAATAATGAATTCTCTATTAAGAAAACACCATGACAGTTCAACACTTACAGTTAAACAAAAAAAAAAAAAAAAAGAAAAAATAAGTGTAACACCCCAGGACAAAAATAAATCAGTTTTTGCCTTATGTGAGCTAGTGCACAAGATAGAATTGGACAACTTGAAAATTAAGTTAACACTTTTCTAAACATGTTGTCATATAGAAGTAAAGGATGGCAATTTTTTCATAGAGAAGATGGGAAAATATCATATGCTATATTTAGTTATGTTTTCACATTTTTCATGCCTTTGTCACTCCTCCTTTCTCTAAGCATACAGTCTATTTTCTTTATTCATCATCTGACAATCTTGCCTGAGAGAACGGAAGAAGAAAGTAATGAATAAAAGACTCCATTTCTTGCCATGTTCATAAACAACTAAGTTTAAAAGAAGGCTTTCACAGCAATTTTAACAGCCAAATGTAACAGCTCATTTAGAGTCCTACTTTGCATGCAGCCAAAAAGTTGATCCAGATTGATGTAGAGTTCTGAAAATATTATGGCAAATTCCTCTTTTATTCAATATACAAAGTATGGCCTGACTACTTTTCAGGGAGTTGTAGATGAAATTTTCAAAGATGTCGTGGATAGAGTTGCACACAATTTGCAAACATTCTAATAGCAATTAGACAACAGATCACTCTAAAAAATACTGAAAATATTAACTCTAACTAGTAACAATGTTGACTGATTGTCTCTTTTCCACTAAGGACTGTGTTTCATAGATGATACATAACACCTCAGGCAGGATAACACAAATATATGGAATAAAATACCTGCAGGATCCGAGTCTGTAATAATATTCAGGACAGTGACAGTACATAAGGATTATTTTTCATCATTCCATATAACTATTTTTAAGGCTTCATCCGTTCAGTGTTTAAAGTATTTGTAAGCCAGAGTTTACCAAATAAATTAGACTAAAATAAACACTAACAGCTCCTGATGCAGATATGAAAAATGCAGGTTTGTTCCTTACTTCAAAGCCAGTTTTTGAATCCGTGTGTTAACAGTTTATTAAATTATACTTTCCACATAAATATGTATATATGCATATGAAAATCCAAGCAGAAGTATTCCAACATCACAGTGGGAGACTAGAAAATGATTAAAATATCAGGACAACTGGGATATGAGGTGAGGGAAGAATGGCCATTTGACTTTTGGCTGACACTTCCAACCATATGTGACACTTCCAACCATATGTTATAGTGAATGTAAAAAATCAAATTATACACTTGACTAAACAACATCATGGGAAAATTTGTAGTCCAATTTGTTTTTTTACACTGAAACTGATACCTGATTTCTAAATATGATGCCACTGCATTAGGTATAAGCTGATCTGGAGTTAATTCCAGTTTCATCTCTGGCAGAACTATTCCTGTGAACCCTATGATATATTCTGCATTTGCCAGCAGCAATAAAATAGCTTTTCCACATAAAGAAGAAGCCAGAGGGAAGAAAAATGATCACTTGGTCTTAAAATAAACAAATGCATTGAAAAAGTTGAGATGGAAATAGTATTTTAGTTTCTGTCCACCAGTTTGCTGAAAATCATTAACAAGGTTCATTACCTCAGAAAGGTGCAAGTAAAAGTGGGTCCATGTCATAAACACTGGAGTCAGAATGAGATTTTCCCAGTCCCCTAAAGCCCCCAATCCTGCTGTGTTTGTTTATGTACAATCTCAGTGAGATTGAGTGTATTAATAACTGAGAACAAATAACATTTGCTAGCTTATTCTTAGTTGGTGATTTAACCCACTCAAATAACCTAACAATTAACATGCTGCCTTCATCTTTGGTTGCACTGTAATCATGGTACTAATGAAATAGAGAACTACCCTTGACTAGAAATGCAATTAATATAGTACATTAGAAAGAAGCCTTAAAGTAAAAAATTAGGCTTCCTTTTCTTATTATATGATCTGTTGTAGCCAAGTAGTTTTGCTGTAATCTTGCAGCGATTGTAATTGACAACCACCTTCCTAGCCAAGGACTGGAAAACATACCCCTAAAGACAGCATAAAAATACAAGGACAAGTGTAGGCTGGGCTGAGAATGGGAGTAACCCTAAGGAGTAGGACTTGGAGGTGTTGGTGGATGAGAAGTTCAATATGACTCAGCAATGTGCACTTGCAGCCCAGAGAGTCAAATGTGCCCTGGGCTGCATCAAAAGCAGCACGGCCAGCAGGGAAAAGGAGGTAATTCTGCCCCTCTGCTCTTGTGAGACTCCACCTGGAGTGCTGCATCCAGCTCTGGGGCCTCCACATAAGAAGGACATGGACCTGTTGGAGTGAGTTCAAAGAATGGTCACGGAGATGATCAGAGGGAAGGACCTCCTCTCCCATGAAGACAGACTGAGAGAGCTGGGGCTGCTCAGTCTGGAGAACAGAATGCTCCAGGGAGATCCTTAGATCAGTCTTGCAGTACCTGAGAGGGGTTGGCAACAGAGGTGGAGAGGGACTTTTTACAAGGGAGTACAGTGACAGGATGAAGGATCATATACGAAAACTGAAAAGTGTAGGTTTAGATCAGATGTTACTAGAAATTCTTTACTCTGAGGATGCTGAGGCACTGGCACAGGTTGCCCAGAGAAGTTTTGGGTGCCCCTTCCCTGAAAGTGCTCAAGTGGAAGGCATCACTCCCCATGGCAGGGGGCTTGGAAGTAGATGATCTTTAAGGTCCCTTCCAACTCAAACCATTCTATGATTTCTTTCATATATCTTATAATTTCTCAGGAATTAGTATGTCAAACAAAAAAATAATACTCGGAAACTAACCAACTAATCAAACATACAAAAACAATCACAAACCAAAGAAAAAATTCCCTACATTTTCTCCTACTTGACTCCTTCCCTAGGTTTAAACAACATTTTAGGGGAAAAAAACCCAGGAAGCTGCACTGGAGAAGAAAAAAGATTCATACTGTCCTTATTGACACAGAGCCACAATGCAAATTCTTTTAGCAAATTAAGGGGTAAATATAAAACTACCACAGTTTTTAACTTAAACTGGACTAACCAATGCCCTCCATAGACAAGATAGTTACTTAGGCATCTTTAAGCTCACCTCTAAAATATTCTTCTTTTGAAAATATTGATCTTGAACTACAGTATTTGAAAGCTTGTATAGCCTATTAACCTGCATCAAAGAGAACATTCTCAAAATTAAAAAAAACACATTACAGTTTGTTTCTTGGAGACTATCTAAAAAGCAGACTGGCATCAAAATATTTCAGGAGAGAAACTTCTAGAATGGATGATTAGTTTATTAGAAAAATTCCTTTCAAGGGTCATTCTGGGACTAAACGAATTAGAAAGACAATATGTCAGTCTAGTCAGCACTTCAGGTTAGGGTCACAAGCGTGATTTTCAAGCGAATCTCCCAGCTGGCCTTTGATTTCCACTGTTTTCCTTGATATCACAAGTCATTTCTGAGTATGTGAATAAGTTTGCTCTCAGAAACTACAGCAGAAGGCTCTTTCTTAATGCAATCCAACTGCTAGTGGTCACTGAGAACCTGGAACCAGATTTAGAACTAGTCCAAGAGTAAATCCCTCTCTGTGATTTTGGCAAGTGCATCCTCTGCAGTGATTGATTCCCTTGACTGTACCGAAGACAGCTATGATTAATTTTTCTTCCTGTGGGCATTCACTTGAGTTTTACTTTTTTGGTGACCCACAGTAGCCCTTAACTTAAAAGTATCCATAATTTAAACTTTCCCTGCTCTTTGGTAACATTACTATAGCTACTCGCAAGCAGTTTAGAGTGAGACAAACCATTTTTTGTTCTCTATGTCATTTTCCTCTCAGTATGAGAGCAAAATATATCAAGCAAGCAAAGTAGTGAAAAGGAAGTTCATTCTGACACCTATTTGGTTGTTCATTGTTCCATACTTATATTTAAGGCTCAAGGGCGTTACATGTTACTGTGAATAAAACAAATCTCACTAAACATATTGAAGTATTTCTGCTGTTTTTAAACTTGCTTGGTTTAATAACTGTGTAGATGCAAAGAGAAATACCTACATAAGTACTACCTGTACATACATAGGTTAATTTTCACAAAAGATACCACTGAGTGAGAAAGTAGCATAGCCCACCCCTCCCCTCCAGCTAAAACAACAATAAAATCTCAGGAGTTGAAGTAAGAAGCTCCAACTCGTTAAAACAAACTGTTAAAGGAAACAATTTGCAGACAAAGCAGATGTTACACTGGTCTCAGCTGAAAAGATTTAGTTGCACTTCTTCAGCCTTTTCAATCAATCAAAAGGAATTTCATGCTTATGGTTATCTTTATATCATTCAAATCAGGCAAATGAGCATTTTAAACTAGAGACATGCATTTCTGAAATAATGATTCGTAACAGAACACAAACAAGATTTTACAGAAAAAAAGTCTTTGCTGATAACTTGCTTTTGGAACAGCAGTGCTTTTTTTATGAACTCTGTTTTCCATGTGTCTGGAAAAGTGTCAGAGTTTCATACAGTAATCTTTAATGTGACCTCATGAAGGAGGTGGTATTAATACTTTTATAACTTACCATCCTACTCACTTAGCCCAGTAAATTGTAGGTGCTGCAGAAAACCCCCTTAATTACATATACGTCAGCTGCAAATATTATAAAAACGCTTATATTATTTGCTGTTGGCATTTCAGCTGACACCAGATTTCACTTACTGATGACAGTACAAAATTTCAGTTTTTGCATTTTTCCTCCTTACATACTTAAATTGTTTTCTTTACTGCTATATCTTTCTGCTCCCATCAGTTCTGAAAGACACAAAACTGAGACTATATCAGTACTACAGATGGGAAACCAAGCAAAAGAGAAGGCAAGTCACTTATTTAAGTTTCAGGTGTAGCAGTGAAGTGAGCTGAAGTCTTGTAAATCTTATAGTAGTACAGTAACCACTGTACGGTCTATTTTCTGAGGTGAAAATTTATGGTTTACATCAGTTCTTCTCATTGCAATGAATACCTCTCTCGAGAGATGGAACAAGCACGGGAAAAATTCCCCAAGGCCAGAAAAAATCCAGTACAATTCCCGTATTTTAGGAAGAGTTATGCAGAATTATTAATCCACTGTAGTAAGACATAATGTGTGAAACTGGTGAAACATAGTTTTAGATATCCTTATTCGTGCCATTCTTCAAGCCGTAGGAAATGATATTTGCAACAGACTAAATTAAGAAAAATAACAGAGTGAACAAGTGAGTAGGCACACTGTACTCAAAGTTCCCTTTCTGAAATTATTATTTTGGTTGAGTCACAGGTGAATTCTGCAGCAAATGGAAAGTACATTCTACCGGCACAATTTGTTCTTTTTCTGTAGATTTCCCTCGCACATATCCTCTGTTTTCAAGTCAACACTTTGCTCAGAAAACTATGGTATGTCATGAATGGCAACACTGACTGTAACCCTGAATCAGAAAACGGGTCACTGAACCACATGACCACTCAGGCAGGAAGGGATCTCAGGAGGTCTGTAGTCCAACCCACTGCCCAAAGAAGCTCTGGGGTGAGACTAGGCTGCTCAGGGCTTGGTCAGAGCTTGAAACCCTCCAAGAACAGCTCAGAATAAGTAAGATGGGAATCTGTTCAACAAGGAGAAACGTCAGGTATTCTAGACAGGGAGTAATGAGCCCTGGTACTAGGTCAGGCTGTGGGCCAATGGGCTGACGAGCAGCTGGGCAGTAATGATCGTGGGCTCCTTGTGGACACGAAGTTAAACACAAGCCAGCAATCTGTCCTTGCTGCAAAAGCTGCCATCAGCACCCTGGGCTGCGTTAGGAAGAGGGTAAATGAGGGAGTTGATCCTTCCTCTATAGTCAACCGTGGTGAAATACATCCGGAACTCTGGGTCTGGTGCTGGGCTCCATAGCACGAGAAAGATGGGATCCTACTGGAGTAGAGTCCAGGGCAGGGCCACAAGATGACCAAGGAAAAGGAAACACCTGCCATACAAGGAGGGAATAAGAGACATGGGACTATCCAGCCTGGAGAAGAGAAGGTTCAGGAGGCTCTTAGCCGTGTGTATAAATACCTCATGAAAGGAGTAAAGAAGTTGAAGTCAGTCTCTGTTCTGTGGTGTTCAGTGACAGGACAAAAGACAAAGGGTGTATGTGGAAATAAAAGAATGAAAGATAAAAATACTTTACTTATTGGTAATCAAGTAGTGCAACAATGCTCTGATAGGCTGTGGAGTCTCCACATTTGGAGATAATTTAATACCCGACTGGACATAGACCTGAGCAAGCTGCTCTACCTGACCCTGCTTGGGCAGGAGAGTTGGACTAGATGATCTCCAGAAGTGCTTTCCAGTCTCAGCTACTCTGTGATTCTGTGATAGAGGGATATCCTCAGATTGTTAATAGTAGATTTCGTCCCGCTCCTTACTCTGACCTGGTGGTCTGTGACAAACTTCCACTGGATGTGATTGTTATTGGCCTTTCTAGGAATTGAAAGGGTGTGGGGAGGCATTATGCTAATATAGTGTCAGGTAATAAAATAAAATGAGTAATGCTTCATAATCATGGGCTTGGCAGAACATGCATACAACCAACATCTTGGGCAATATTTATTGTGAATATATAAGTTGACTTTTTACAGGAACCTTTTATACTCAAAAGAAAGCAGCTACCGTGCAGACAGGATAGAAACAAGAAAGAAACACTCTCAGTGTCCAGATCAAGGGGATATCAATAGACATATTCATATTTCTTGCATCCCACCAGATCATTTGCTACTAGTGCAAGAGAAGAGACAACATCATTAAATGCTGGACACTGCTAGTTTCAAGTAGAAATATGAAATGAATTTACATACTTTAGCTGTACCAATGTAATTGGAGAGCTAATTCCATAACAGAAATGGTCTTTGAAAGCTGTTGCTTTTGTGAGTGTCCCACCTTGGTCCTTGGAATCTAAGGAATTGTAGTTGAGAGAAATGTTGCATACTATTATGAAGAATCATGATGGCATCACCTTGAATGCAGAATTACTGTTTATGAAATTTGCATGTGCTGTCCAGTCTCGCCATGTGATTCAATGCTATGAAATATCAGGGTAGTTTCTGAATATGGAGTCTACTCTTGATTTCACAGAAACCATATCAGTACTCACAGGACTGCCTGATAATCCTGAACTACAGTCAGCCATGTCCAAACCACCCAAGAAAGTGGCAGAGAGATTTCTCACATGGTGTCCTGTGGTACTGTGACTGCTGTATACTCTTCTTTATTGTATATAATTACAGAAAAATTTAAATAACAACAACAACAAAACTATTTTTTAAAAAGACATGTAAGGGAATATTTTATTTTCTGAATAAATTATTAAAAGTTAGCACAGACCTGGAAGTTGTTTTTGCCTTTAACAGCTCCTGCACTGAAGCTAAATTTGACTCTAAGTGTCAAATGACTCTTCTGTGTTTCACCCTTAAACATATATGATGCCAGAAGGCAGTTTGAAGGCAGTGGTTGAAAATTTTAAAGCCAGGGTGGTTAATTGCCAGAAAAACAAAATATCCTATGTGAAGTCAGTCCTCACGAACTTGTGCCTCAATGCCAGCAAACCCCATGTGGGGTAATTATTACCAGTGATCTGTGAAGGATCAGTATAGGAATTTCACTGCCAAGAGCTGAATCAAGCAGTCATAAACCTTTCTTTTCTAGCTTTGGGTAAGCCCTGAATTTTTGAGTTAAGTTTTTATAGTAGCCTACACTGGATACTTCATGATACTGCATAATATTGTGTTCATAACTAAAGTCAACTGAAATGAACCTACTCTTAAAAAAGGCCCCTTTTATAGGCAAGACTAAGAGAGGGACATCTCTGAGACGTGGACTGCAACATATATGTATATAAACCCTAAATATTTTCTTTTGACAGTGTGATTCTATAAACAGTAATTAAATCTTAATTAAAGATAAGTCATTAAAATCCCATCAAATTTCTTAATAACTTGTAAACCTTTTTTTAAAAGTCATGAAAAGTTCACAGGGTGTGATATTCTATTATGGGATTGCCCTGATCATCTTTAATCATGGAAAGTTCTCCAGGACGCAGTGCAGAATTATATCTCATCTACTCCAATTAAACATTTTGCTCAGTAACTTCATTCTATGTCTGTTGCTGACAACTGGCATCAATACGAGACTTTTACTTTAGTTACAGTGAGGATTGCCTGAAACAGGTAAGACTGTCTGTCAAGTTTTGTATTTGAGATAATTTAAGAGGTTGGTAGAAGTGGTCTGATAAAATGCGGCCCATGAATTTCAGCATGTCTTAAGCTCTCTGGCTTCTGCAAGCTGCTTTCAGTAATGTGCTCCACTGTGACAGACAGGAAACCTGAAACGTATCATCTGAGTCATGCTGCATTTCAAAATCTGATACATGGAGCTGATCAGCATTGAGGTCTGTTCTCCAGTGGGTCAGCAACATGTCAGTAGTGATCTGGTCTCCTCAGTCACCTGATAAAGGGGCTGGAAAATGATTGTGATATTTTTTCGATATTTGCCTGATTCACTGTGATATTACAGAATCACAGAATGTATAAAATTGGAAGGGACCACAGTGGGTCACCTGGCCCACCCTCCCTGCTCAAGCAGGGTCATCACAGAGCACATCGCACAGGATTGCGTCCAGATGGTTCTTGAATATCTCCAGTGAGGGAGACTCCACATCCTCTGGGTAACCTCTTCATGTGCTCAGTGACCTGCACAGTAAAGAAGCTCTTCCTCATATTCAGGTGGAACTTCCTGTGCATCAGTTTCTCCCCATTGCCTCTTGTCTTAATAAACTGACAGTCCAAACCTCAGCAGAACAATGTTTGAAGCATTTGGATTTATTCCTGATGACGAGGCTTTTCTGTGACACAAAACAAAAAAACACCAAACCAGAAAGAAAACAAAATAAAATGCCACCAAAAATTATTAAGCTACAGAAGCACTGATATGGATGCTAAGGCTGTGAGCATTTTGTAAGTGTCTTGCTTTCATAGAAGTCACAGACTAACATGGGGCACCTGATGAATAACTAGAGGCAACTTGAAAAATCTGTAATAGTCCCACTGGCAACATTAATCAAGTCTAATTTTTCTGGCAGTCTGGCATGCAACTAAGTGAACATTCAAATATATTTTTGTAACACCATATGCCACTGGCAAATCTAAGTTATTAATAGAGCTGTGAGGGAGCCATTCCACAGCAGATGCTTCCTTAGCACAACAGATTTAAATCTTATCAAGTGCCACCTTGCCAACTCTGTTCACCTAGATTGCCCATTTGTCAAATTTTCTCATAAACACTATTATATTTTTTTCCAGCACAGTCTTTATGCACAGAAAGTACTCTCTGTAAGAAAACTAGAACACCATAGTATTAATCTTCTTGTAATCTCTTTCCAAAATACAGCTATGTTACGGTCAGTACAAAACACTCAGTGATGAGTACATGGTGGCTATAGAGTTCCTGTAGTAAGTTGTTGCTAAAATGTGTTGAATCATTATTTCCTTTAACAATCTCTGTTTGTGCTGTTTGTGCTAGGATGAATGCTCTTTTGGACAGGAACCATCTTTCTGTTGCTTGCTCTAGCATGATGTTCTGATACTATTTCAAAAATAAATTGGTATTACAGCACAAGTGGCCCATTGTCATCCACTTTATGAAAACGAAGACAAAATCATTTGATAATTTTGTCATGTGGGCTATCTGTGTATTGTTTTCTTTGATGTCCTTTCTAGAAAGAATTTGACAGTGGTTATGATATCTAATGGGAGTGATTGAATATGAGTATTTCCAGTCTATCAGAAATGTAGTACACTGCACTATTGGATCAATACAATCCATTATATCAGTCTTTCCTGTCTTGTTCAGTTTATTCTTCTATTCCAAATTGATTGGTTACATAGCATATTTTTAGGAGAGAATGTCGTGAGAATACTAACATGACATTTTAATTAAGCATAGGCCATATTTTCCCTGCCTTTTTATCACCAGTTAAACCGAGATGTGAGGAAAGGAAGAGACATTAGACAGCCCCACACAGCAAATTAATGGCAAAAGCAGTAGGGCAAATCTTATTTTAAGTCTACAGAAAAAAAAACCCAAACAGATTATGTGATACTAGGAAAGAGATTTGGTGTTTAATGTCCTTTGCATCTTCAGCAGGTATTGTAAAAATGTACAAAAGGACTTAATTATATATACTAGTATTAATAAAGGCACTGGAGACCTTGTAATACTCTGGGATCATATTTAGCAGTGGGGCTGATTGCTTTCTGCAGTGAATTTGTGGCAGTGATAACAAGGCTTCATAAAAGTCACCATTTACGGTGAAAAATCAAAGACCCAGAAGAAATGTAGACCAAGAAGTACACAGAGAAATGTATCAGTGTTAATAGAAGTAGAGCCATGGGAGCTGGGAAGAAATTGTCTAGCAAGAAAGCACATAAACCTTTTGGAGAACTTAACAGAAGCCAAGGGAAGTGTTAAAGAAATTAGGACAGTAAACCAAGGTTAGGAAAAAAAGAGAAAAGTGATTAAAAGGAAGCAAGAGCAATGAAATGGAAAGCTATGTTCTCTAGTTTGTTCTAGAGGTGTCTTGAAAGACAGAGCAAATTGGGTGTCCAGCTGTAGTGTGAAAATACTGCACTATCTGCAGTACAATCTTTACATTTTTTCTGTTGCAGTTTAGATGAGCTTTGATCACTGAGGTGACAGTAGATATTCAGACTATGGTAAGCTACAGAACATTCTTTGGGCATCCATTTCTGCTACCTAGCAAGGGTCTTTGGGGAGAGCTGACTTCAAGGATGATCAAGAGTCCTCAGTCACCACTCCAGCATTAGAAGGTTCTAGTTCATGGGATCATACATAATGCAATATGAGGAAAATGAACATATACATGGTTCTACGATCCATCACCTAATCTACTATATTTGTTTAAGATTACAAAACATATTTGAGAGAACACTACTATTTCAGTTGTCCTTTTAAGACTGGTTATAACTTTCATATGATATCTGTAAAAAAAACCTGTTCTTGGACAAAGTGTCTGTGCTGGTTTACAGCACAATCTGCACCTTCAGTGCAATCAGTATGATAATGTCATTTGCTGTTGTGAAAACCTCATTGGAAATGGTTGCAACTCTTCTCCACCGGGTTCATTTTGATCTCTTGGAGATAAGTTAAAGGAGAGGGAATACTTTCTGCATTGCAGGCGGGTGGCTGTAACAGATGAAGGGAAACAACCTGAAACTGTAATAAAGACCGTATTTAGGCCTTTTTCTATGAGCATTTGCCTGTAAATTGTGATAGAGTTCACAGCCCCAGAATGCTGTTTCATTAACTTCAATTTCTGCATGTAGCAACAGTGCTGTGCAAGGACCAGTTCAGTTCTGCTATGTCTACTGACGGCAACATTATTGTCTGAGCTTACCATCATCACTTATAGATTTACCATTTCAAATCCAAATTACTAGAGACCCCTCCCCCATAAACCCCATTAAATAATTTCAGATCCTGCTGACAAGTGAGAATACAGCAGCCTGTTACACAAGCCTTGTGCTAGATGAGAAACTAGGGCAGGATTTCCAGAAGTGGAGAGAGGAAGAAGCAGCTGGTTACAGACCGCTGCCCACCCGCTGTGCCTTGTGTGCAGGGTCACTCCCTATAGGAGAGGCTGCACCATCTCACAAGACCTTTTTTAGTGTAGCTACATCTTGCCTATGAATGTTACCTGCCATCTACTGCATTTTTGAAATGAGGCTGGCTTAGACATTGTTTCTTTCCTGCTTCCTCAGAAAAAAACTGGGAGCCAAAACTCTATGTGCCTGTTGCTAGGTGCAGCGCGGTCACCTTTGTGCT
>VZRV01007593.1:0-109498 GCA_013398115.1 Falcunculus frontatus
ATACCATAATGTTATCCCAGGACATTCCACCCCTGAGCAGGTTTGCTCTTGTCCCTGCCCATCTCCAGACACCTGCACAGCTCCTGCTCTCTTCTTTCTGGGTGCCATAAATCTCTATTTAAGTAATAAAAATGTCTATACTGTTCACCCCATGAGTGGCTGCTTAGGTGGATGTAAAATTCCCACTTGTGGGGATGCAGCTGCAGTTACACAGTTGGGATTTGTGCTGCTGTGGAAGGACTTCAGCTGCCTGATGAGCTCTGAAAGCCGGATTTCGGGGCTCCTCTCGTCCAACACAGACATGACAGCAGGATTGGAGGGGATTTTGCGTGTTTGCAGCCTCCTAAAGATCTCTGGGTGGGTGTATTGTGCTGGTACAGAGCAACCTGGGACCTTCGGGCAGGGTCTGGCTCAAAACTGCAAAGATTGGTGAAAGTTAAACACACAGATCCTCTGCTCTGGAGATTGGATGGGAGAGCTGGGATTGCTCAGCCTGGAGAAGAGAAGGCTCTGGAGAGACCTTGGAACCTCTTTCATTTCCTGAAGAGACTCCAGGAGAGTGGCAGAGAGACTTGGGACAAGGGATGGAGGGACAGGACACAGGGAATGGCTTCCCACTGCCAGAGGGCAGGGGTAGGGGGGATATTGGGAAGGAACGGTTGGCTGTGAGGGTGATGAGGCCCTGGCACAGGGTGCCCAGAGAAGCTGTGGCTGCCCCTGGATCCCTGGGAGTGTCCAAGGCCAGGTTGGACAGGGCTTGGAGCAGCCTGGGATAGAGGAAGGTGTCCCTGCCCATTCCATAATTCCATGATTTTGTGTTTTTCCTGCCCCTACAGCTGTGGAACCGCTAATGCTGAATTTCCCATCACAAGACACCAGGAGGAGCTCCAGGGTAGAGAAAGCAGGTTTTTTCCCCTATCCTGTAGCCCGGGGCTGTAGGATGTGGGTGACCACATCCCTGGTATGCTGGTGGCCACCTCGGTACCTCCTTCACAATTGGGAGAGGGATCTCTGGTGACAAGGGAAAAACAATTCCCAAAGGTGGAGAGGTTTGTGGGGATCAGCTGAAACTGACCCTGTGAGACCACCTGAGGGATCACCCAGTGCTCGGATGCTCGATCATGTGGGCAGCAAAGCTATAAATTTTATATATAGGTAAAAAAAAATTATCTATTATATAATATTTATATATTATAAAAATATATTTCAGTTTTAGGCCCCTCATGACAAGAGAGACCATGAGGGGCTGGAGCCTGTCCAGGGAAGGGAACGGAGCTGGAGCACCAGGAGCGGCTGAGGGAGCTGGGAAAGGGACTCAGCCTGGAGAAAAGGAGGCTCAGGGGAGACCTTGTGGCTCTGCACAACTCCGTGACAGGAGGATAGAGCCAGAGCCATGTAGGAATTGATCTTCCAAGTAAAAAGGTAACACTTGCTACCCGTTAGTGTTTAAATATTATTATTTGCTATTATATTTAATTTCCAGGCTTTGTTCTTGCTGATGAAAAAAACCTGAAAATTCCATAGTGGATGAAAATGATGATTTAAAACTAAAAGGGAGGAGGCAATAGAATGAAGATTTTAATTCTTAAGAAACCTGATTAATGTTAGGGGCTCAGTAGGGAAGATCCCGTGGGAAGTGGGCAACCTCTACTGAGTGGCATTATGCTCCTTTTGAGATTGAAGATCACAGGTGATAAAAAATAACCATTCAGGAAGCACAACAGAGGCAACCAAAAAGTTGGTTTTGTACGTTCTGTCACCTCTCAAGCTGTGTTCCTAATAATTTCCCAGGCCATGGGCAGGGACCCCTCCCACTAGCCCAGGTCGCTCCAAGCCCCATCCAACCTGGCCTTGGACTCTTCCAGGGATCCAGGGGCAGCCACAGCTTCTCTGGGCACCCTGTGCCAGGGCCTCTCCACCCTCACAGCCAATCATTCCTTCCCAATATCCCATCTAACCCTGCCCTCTGGCAGTTTGAAGCCATTCCCTGTGTCCTGTCCCTCCATCCCTTGTCCCAAGTCTCTCTCCAGCTCTCCTGGAGCCCCTTTAGGCATTAGAAGGGGCTCTGAGGTCTCTCCGGATCCTTCTCTTCTCCAGGTGAATACCCCCAGCTGTCCCAGCCTGGCTCCAGAGCAGAGATGCTCCAGCCCTCAGAGCATCTCCCTGGTGCTTAATACACTGCACCACAGTATTGTACTTCTTAAGCTCTTAGTCCACCCCCTCTCTTCAGGGTTATTGATCCTAGAAATCACCCCCCCTATCTGTGTCCCTTCTGGGGGACAGGTGAGCACCCAGACTTGCAGGAATGGGGGGTGAAATCCCCGCACAGCACCTTCAGCATCATCTCATCCCTGCCTCCCGCTCATCCCGCTCCTCTGGGCAAAGCAGGAAGCTGTGCCAGGGGTGACAGCCATAAATGAGGTTTGTCCATAACCCATAGAGGGAGCCCAGAAGTGGCACCAGTCCCTTCTGAGGGGCAACAGCTGTGACATAGAACTGTGGTCACTGTCACGCTGGAGCAGTGCGTGCCAATGTTCCCATGTAGGTGTTTCTGCAGCACACCTGGAAGCCACTTTTCCCCTCAAATTTTGGCCTTCCCAGTTATCATCTCTCAGCTGTGGTCTGCACTTGGCCAAGACTCTTACTGGTGTGACAAAGCACTGCCAGCACACCCTGCCCGGGGTAACCCCTGTGAGGGTGTGAGCAGTCTGTGCTCTAAACCAAAACGTGGATGAGCTTGAGGTGTCACCTGTCAGGAGGGAAAATCCTGGGGTAGCTGGATGTCTTAGGTTACAGTGTAAGATGTGACCAAAGGTATGTGTTCTATGACCCTCTTCATAAGCTGTTAAAGCAGGTGGGGCAGTGTTCCTTGTCTCTTCCATGACACATCCCTGATAACTCCCTCTGGGGAGGATATCTTCTGTTGATGGGCCATCCAGCCTCACTGCATGACTGATAAAATTACACCCTCCCATTGTGAGCTGCTCCACCCAGGGGGAGGAACCAAACATTCCCACCTGGATATAATCTGAGGTTTGGAATACCACACTCAGCCCTTATCTACTGAATTCCCAGAGGATAAGAGCTACATAAACACCACCGGACCTTCAGAGGAGGACCGGACCCTTCTACAGGATCACCACTTCAACAGAACCACACTGGTCACTTCAACAGGACTGTAGCCACCATTTTATCAGACTGCTCCTGCCACCCTGCCCAGCAGGGTGTCAGGTTGTACCCTGACTCTGTCAGTTTGAGCCAGTTTGTCAGTTTGCTTCTGTATTATTGCCTTTATCTTAATTTTCCTATTAAATTGTAATTCTGAGTTGGGATCTCCCACTGGTTTGCTTTCAAACTAGTACACTGGAGAGGCAAGAGCAAGCTGCTGGAGGTACAAACCCTGTCCTGTGCTGCAACTGAAATATGTGTTATTTGACCCTAATATCTGGAGATTTTGGAGGCTGCAATTTCAGCCCTTTGCTGCTGCAGGCAGTGGAAGGTCCTCTGAGCAGCCTGGGATAGTGGAAGGTGTCCCTGCCCATGGCAGGGGGTGGGACTGGATGGTCTTGAAGGTCCCTTCCAACCCAAACCATTCTGTGAGTCTGTGATCTGTGAAAACCTGAATTTAAGTGTGTAACATATCCTGCAGTGCAAACAGTGCTGTTTCCTTATAGTAACTCAAGAGTAGAAGACTTCTTGTAAGCAGAATTAAAATACCCTCTTTTATTTCCAAGTCCCCATCCCTGCTCCAAGCCTTTGATGTGTGAGAGGGAAAAGCTTTTCAAGATAACTTGATATTTGTGTATACAGAAGGAAAAAAAATCTTCCCTGTGAGGGTGGGGAGGCCCTGGTACAGGTTGCCAGAGAAGCTGTGGCTGCCCCTGGATCCCTGGAAGTGTCCAAGAACAGGGTTTGGAGCAACCTGGGCTAGTGGAAGGCATCCCTGCCCACGGCAGGGGGTGGCACTGGATGATCTTTAATGTCCCTTCCCACCCAAGCCATTCTATGACTCTATGAATAGAAGTATTTTTCCTCCCTTTCAATGATTCACGTTTGGTGGCCTCTTTTCGATTAAATTTTTTTAGTGAACTTCAACTCAAGACAAGTTCAGTTGTAGGAAATTCCAGGTCAAAGAGGGAATCCCTGCTGAAGTTACAAGCTGCTGAAGACACAAGAAGTGAGTGGAAAGCGGTGGTGGGAGTTCATAACCCGGTATTTGGCGTGGTAACGTCATTGCTTCATCACACGTAACCGTTTCCACGCAACCCCGTTCCTGCACGATCCAACCCATTTTCATGGTAGGGCCCTTCCCTTTCACGGTGAGCGCTCAGGGGGAAAAAAAGCAGGTCAGCTTCTGGGCTAAAAAAAGTGTATTTCTGGTAATTTTACCCTCTCTTACTCTTCCACACTCCGTGTTGCATCTCAGTAGATGTGCTGGCGAATATATGGGACAGTCAGAATAGGAACGTGTGTCACAGCACTGGTGTTGGCTCAGGTGAACTTGGTTACCTGAAATGTGACAAATGTGCACGAGGAGAGTTGCTGGGCTCTGAGGTGGCGGTTGAACCAGACCACAGAGTCATGAAAACATCCTGCAGTGATGTAAAGCATCAGTCGATGGAGATTTCTGCTGCTGTGATTCGAGAGAGGTGACAGCAGCAACCAGATTAGTCCTTTTCTGTTGGAAAGTTCTGTGAATTTGTAAGAGGTTTATGATTTTTTGTAGGACTGAAAATGTCACAAATCTGTTGATTTCCTGGATGACTGAAGATGAATTTGTGTGAAGAGTCCTACCCTTCAGTCCTCTGCTTCCAGCTTGGCTACGTGGCTTTGGGAAAGGTTTCTCTCAGGGCTTTTCTCCACAAATAAGCTCCATAAAGTGGTTATGTGAGAGTTTTTTCTTCCATCAAAATAGCTTTTACTCCCAAAGAGACCTGCTGGTGCTCCAGGGGAAACAGCACTTGCACTGTTCTTTCTCCTCCAGTTGGTGGCTGATCCTTTCTGGATCACAGGATGCAGAATCCTGTTTCCACTTTTATTTCATGACTCCCTCTCCTGTTAATTATTATATNTTGTATTATATTATATTATATTGTATTATATTATATTATATTGTATTATATTATATTATATGAGGATTGTGTGATTGAGAGGGATTAAATCTTCCATGAACACAGAGGAGCAGAACCAGGTGGAGGAATTCAAAGGAAGCTCCTGACCCACCTGTATCAGGGTTGTCTGAGGAGGATGGTCAACCCAAGCCCACATGTGAGTCCCACCAAAGTCAGTGGGAGAGGCTTTCCTCACATCACCTTGCTGGCTACAGGGCCATGGGACTCATTAGAGTGTTTTGGGATTGTGCAAGGCTTATGGGATGTACAGGAGCAGGAGCAAAGTGTGCAAAGGAAATGATAAGGTGGATCAGTAAGAAACTGTGTGTAGGAGTGCTAAAGACATCAAGATGGACTAGTTCCAGACTATTTTGTAAGTCTGGGCCCTTCCTGATGCTCCAGCCCCTTCTCCAGCTCTATTTCCCACCGTGTGTATCCAGGGAGTCCATCCAGGAGAAATGCTGCTCCAAGGTCCATCAGTTTACAGGGCCAGAGAAGGGACAGGAGACCAGTATTCCAACAGCACAGCTCTGGCAGGGGCTGGGAGTCGAAGCTGAGCTGGAATGGGGCTCCTGGTGATGGTGGTCAAGGCCAGTGAAGGTGGTCAAGGCCCTTACAGGGCGTGAATGAGTTTTCAGAATTCTCCACAATGTCTCACCACAGTGGGGAAGGCATCCCAGCTCCTGGTGCCCTCAGATTTTCCAGGAGGAATTCCCCATGGCACTTGCTCTTCCCCTGCCCAATCCCTGCAGGGCATAGGGATCCCTAAGAGGAGGTGGGAGTGGATTGTGCAGTTGAAGGGAGGTTAAAGGGTGAAGTTCCATGTCCTGCCCTCATTTTGAAACCCTTGTTGGGTGCCTGACTTTGCAGCTCGCTGATCTCTGTTGCTGGGTTTGTTTGAGGCACGTGGAAGTGCATCCACACACGTTTGTGGTGAAACAACACTATGATTAGAAAGAGGGGGTGGGAAGGAGCAAAAAAACCCAACTGCCTGAACAGTTTGGGGTTTTTTTTCTCTGTTTCTTTCCTTATCTCTTGATCTGCCTGAATAAATGGTACTGGCTGATTTGGGATGCTGGTAGTAGCATCTGCCCTTCCCTTTTTTGGAGGTAGATGGGAGGAAGT
Source organism: Falcunculus frontatus (assembly GCA_013398115.1). Lineage (NCBI taxonomy): Eukaryota > Metazoa > Chordata > Aves > Passeriformes > Falcunculus > Falcunculus frontatus. The sequence goes on from VZRV01007593.1 coordinate 6,237, forward strand.
GGGCTAAAAATTGCAATATCAGCTCCTAGCCTCGAGTCAGGTAAACCAGCTGTGCTGCAATGGAAAAGGTGGCAGTGCCTGAGCTTTGCTATAAAATGGAGAGCACAACTGGCTCTGAGACACAAGCAGGGTTGGAAGGGTCTCAGAGAAGGAGAACTCTGGTGTCCTGTCACCCTGAGATCCACCCAAAGCAGCAGGGAGGTTACCATGGCTTTCACCAGCTGTGCTGGGGTAAGTGCTTACATTCAATGTAAAGGATAACATATATTTGCTACAAGAGAGAAAGCGGAATGCAGATCCCCTGATTTGTACAGAAAACCCTTTTAGTCTTGCTGGGAGCTGACTGGGATGCTGGGTGTGTCTGATGCAGCTGCTTAATGATGGAGTGACAAGGGTGTGGTGGACTATCCATTATTTATTTATCTCTTGTTCATCAGCACTGCTCCTGTGGGATTGGCAGAGCCCTTTTTGCAGACAACATGTTATCAACATTGTTGAAATTTCACTGTGGATATCTATGCATTTGAATTTCAACCTGGGTAGCATTTGCAGCACTGTCAGCTCTTGTGATTTCCTTAAAAGCCCTGCATTTATTTTGTCTTCTTTTTAGGAGCTGGGCTTGACAATCCTTATGGTTCCCTTTCTGGTTAGGATATTCTATGATTCTACTATTTACTAAAACCCTGCCTACTGGAAGTGACCCAAGAATCCCTGATTTTCTTGGGAAAAGGGTTATTTCCAGCAGATGGCTGCGGGTGGCAAATTTTTACTGTCCTGAGAAAGCTGTGTCTGGGCAAGGTTTTAAGCTTAGGCACAGAGTCAGCTGAGTCCTTACCCCGGTTTTTAGGTGATAAGACGGTGCTGTGTGACTGCAGAGAAGGATCTTCATAGCTTGTTGGAGAGATGCTCTTCTTGGTGCAGAATCAATGATGAATCAGAATTTAAATCAGGGTTTAGCATGTGTTATGATGAGTTTTATTAACATCATTGTGCTATTTGCTCATCTTGGCCCATTTCACACAAATATAAGTATGAAGATGGTCCATTGATGGTCCAGTCTAACCAAGACTTGGCTCTTTGTGCTCTCTCTTTCCTGACTGGGCAGAATTAACGTCACCTTTCTCTCTCCCAGTTCAGATCACTGTTTTTGGTGCTGGTTTTAGCCCTCGCTGTGAGGAGCTCACCCCACAGAAAGGCTGGTGCCTCTGCGAGGCTGAGCGAAGGTTGCCTGAACCAAAAGGATCCCAAATTCCCCACAACGATGAAAGTTGACATTCGCATCAGCAGCTCAGACCACGCCTTTAGGATGGTCCATGACGTCAGGAACCGGTCTCTTGCTCCTTGGGATTACAGGTAACTGTTCAGTTGTTATCTAAATTGTAAGGGCTGTGTCGCAGATGGTTTTTTGTCGTGACTGGTGGTTTGTTCTCAGCGTACGCCCAGAGTCCCGTGAACATTGCAAACGCTTCTTGGCACACACTCGTGTTTTGATGTGGGGTGAGATTTCTCCAAGAGAAACTGTTTGCAGTGCAAAGGGATATCGTTGGAATGGTTTCTAATCCTCTTGTCAGTCTTTGTCAATCACAGAACCATTTCGGTTGGAAAAGCCCGCTAAGGTCATTGAGCCCAACCATTCCCCCAGCACTGCCAAGGCCACCACTGACCCCTGTCCCCAAGTGCCACATCTGCATGGCTTTTAAACCCCTCCAGGGATGGTGATTCCACTACATCCCTGGGCAGCTGTGCCAGGCCTTAACAACCCTTTCGGGGAAGAAATTTTTCTTCATGTCCAATCTAAACCTGCCCTGGTGCAATTTGAGGCTGTTTCCTCCTGTCCCTGTTCCCTGGGAGCAGAGCCCGACCCCCCCGGCTGCCCCCTCCTGTCAGGAAGTTATGCAGAGCCACAAGGTCCCCCCTGAGCCTCCTTTTCTCCAGGCTGAGCCCCTTTCCCAGCTCCCTCAGCTGCTCCTGGTGCTCCAGACCCCTCTGCCCCAAGCCTGCAGTGCTGCATGGGGTTGAAATAACAATGAAATTATTCCTCCAGGAAAAGAATGATGAGAGTACATTGTAATTTCACATTTTCCTAACAGAAAGAAACTTGCAAATGCTGAAATTTTAACCAAACAAAAATTAATAGGCCAGTTGTGGGTTCTGTATTATTTAACCCAGCTCCACTCCATTTGTCAGCTCCTGAAGAAATAAACAGCAGAATTGCCCTCCCAATGCTGATTCCATTTCTAGGAAATCATTGTGAATGTGCTGAGGACAGGGAAATCCTTTGTGTCTCATAGTGAGAATGCACAGGTGAATAAGATGATGGAGATATAAACAAGAAGATCCTGCCAAACCCCAGTGTCCAAGTGCACAAATCAGTCTTGTGTCCCCATCCCCAGGCTGGATGAGGATCCCAACCGCTTCCCGCGGGTGATCGCCGACGCCCAGTGCCGCCTGTCCGGCTGTGTGAGCCCCCTGGGGCAGGAGGACCACAGCCTCAACTCCGTGCCCATCAAGCAGGAGATCCTGGTGCTGCGGCGGGAGCAGCAGGGCTGCCTCCCCTCCTACCGCCTGGAGAAGAGGGTCATCACCGTGGGCTGCACCTGTGTCACTCCGGTCATCCAGCACCAGTCCTAGGAGGAATGGTTGGGGAAGGCGACACTGGGAAGAGGAAGTATCTCCCATAAAAATCCCTCTGGTGAAATCCCACAACCGCCCGCCTCGTGTCCCAGGAATTCAACACACCGTTCCCCTCCCAAATCCGAGCAAATTATCTCCTGAAAATTGTGATTCTTGCTGTTGTTAATTTTTATAGATTTTAAGATGGGAATCACCAGTAGCTGGTGATGGAAGGGAGGAAGAGTTCTGTTTGTGACCTCAAGCAGTGAGAGGGTAAAGCAGTGCTTTTTAAAATTTGTTTTTCATTCTGGTTTATAGCAGTTTGGTGAATCAAATGAATTATAGTTTCCAAAGTTGTCCTTGGTGGTAAATTGCCCTAACTGAATACATGCCCACCAGCAAGGCCACAAAAATTCCTCCTTCCTCCCTCCCTCCCTTCCTTCCTCATCCCTATCCCCTTTCTCTTCTCTGGCCATCCCTGCTCACTGGGATATTACTGGTGTCAGTCAGACATTGGTGCCACCAGGCCTGGTTGTCACCACACTCTGGGTTTGTGTCACTGCTTCTCTATGGGAACAGCAATTGATTTATTGCAGAACATTTTGGGAGATAATTGAGTCCACTTGTTGAGTGTTAAAATGATAAAGAACCAACAGATACCTATATTTCTATTTATGTCTTCTATTTATGGCTGTATTTATGGCTCTGTGTGTGCTCAGAGTATAAAAAGGATTGATAAATTTAATTTGTATTTATTAAATAATTTATCTGCTGAATAAAATTAATATTTTATTTTAAAAAATGTTTTTTTTATGGTAGCTCAGAACGACAACAGACACAGAGAACGGGTTTGTGCTGCAGTAGCACTGAGAGATTTTGGCACAGATTAGGCATTTTCTGGAGCAGTGAGATGAGTAAGAGGGAGCAGAAGAGAACTTGCAGCCTAAACAGATGAAAAAGTGCAAAGAGGCTGAAAGCAGCGAAGGGAGGTTTTGCAGGCAGCAGTGGCAATGGAACAAGCTTCTCTAGACCTTTGGGTTGTTCTCTAGGGATGGTGGGAAAAAAGATGTGAGATATCGCATTGCAGGGCTGCAGCTGGAATTTGGGATGGTTCATGAGAGCTGGGAAAGGCCTGTTCTATCCTATTCCAGGCAAGGTACCATCCCCTTAAGCAACCTTCTCCTCCCCCAGCTGAATGGTTGGCTGAGCAGGAATGCAGGGAGATGTCAGATGGCTTCATCTCACTGCCCCTCAGCCAGGAAACTCACCAATGCTGGGATTAAAGTGGTGGATGAGGATCCCTCCACATCAAGGAACCAGGAACTGTACCTGCAGGGTGTGGTTTCCTGCTGAGCTGAGCTGTCCTGCCCTAGGAAAGGAGGAATTGCCCTTTCCCTCCCTGAGCTGCGCAAGGAGCACAGCCTGGCACAGCTCACTGTTCAGGAGTTGGACTGGATGATCCTTGTGTGTCCCTCAGGATGTCCCATGATTCTAGAACTATTTACTATTTTATCAAATTACTGCAACATTACTTTTTTTGACATTGCTCCTCTTTCATCCAGAGCTGAGCCAGGCTCTCAGACCTCTGACTTTGGTTTCTGCTGGAGGAGGTTTTAAGCTTATATTTCCTTTTTCATTTAAATCAGGACAAACCTGTGCAAGCGTTCTTGTATTTCATTTTGACTGCACAGAAACCACTTTAAGTTAGATCCACCTGGCACAGGTAGACCCTGGGTTTCCTCCCCAGCATGGGCCACGCAAGTTGCTGGGTCTGAATGACTCAAGGCCAGGTTGGATGGGCCTTTGGGCCACCTGGCATAATGGAAAGTGTTCCTGCTCATGGCAGGAGGTGGAATGAGATGGTCTTTGAGGTCCCTTCAAACCCAAACCATTCCATGACTCTGTGACTCTGTGATTCTATGATGACTCCCCTGGTGTTTTTTTGTGGAGTCAGGTGTGTTCTGTGCCCCATGGCACTGGGAGTCACTTCAACAATCCGTGGGTACCCTTCTCATTCAGTTACAAGCATCTGCACTCATTTGTGGCAGCAGCTGTTTCGTTATGACCACCGAGCTCTTCATGTGGTGCAGAGCAAGCCCAGGGAGGTGTCTCCACCTCTCCTCTTACAGTAACCACTGACCAGGAAATCGCAACCTGCTTCTTACTCCTGACCTACTTCTCTCCACAAACCTGCCTTGGGGGAGTGCCCTCACTTGTTTTTCAGGGAGAAAGCTGCCCTACGTCTCTCCTCTCAGTCACAATCGCTTCGACACTGGGTTCATGGCAGCGTACGCTCGGTGCTGATGCTCCTAAGCACCCACCAGCTTACCCCAGGAGCGGTCCTAACTGCATGGATAATGAAGTAGCTAATTAGGAAAATACACAGATGGCTAATTAAAGAAGTCTCACCCATGGGTCATGAGGTTTTTCAGGCAGAGCTCTCAGCTGCAAACCACAAAGCACTCAGGGAGGCACTGCTTCTACGTGGGATTTGTTTCCTCCTAATGGCATCGTTCTTAGAGTGCAGCAGCTTGTAAATACAAACCAGGTTATTTTTTTGGGTGCTGGCTTTCGCTGCCAGCAATCTATTAATTTGGGGGTTGGAACTAGATGATCTTTAAGGTCCCTTCTAACATAAACCATCCTGTGATTCCACGAATCAGAGAACATGACAAACAAATTTATGCTTCTTGTAAAGAGCATAGTCATATCAGCACCGAGAGCAAGAGCAGTTCACAGCCTTTGATAAAGGCTTTGCTTGGTTTGTTCTCTTTGCAGCAAAGGACTCAGACCCTGGGTGCCCAGCTGGGCATCTCTGCCTCTGAAATGTGGCTTGGAGCAGCCTTCAGGGACTGGGTTGTTTTATCAGGAGGAGAAGACACAGCTGGAGGTGTAGCAGCAGTGCCACAGTATGTTCTTGTAGCCTGCTGGGCTAAGCAGCCTCCAGTCACAGGTTGGTATCTGAGCCTTGTGGCCTTTCCTATTCCTTTTCTCTTCTGATTTCCTCTCACTAACCTCCTACCTTTGCTTTTTGCTCACTGCTCTCCTTGGCTGTGTGTGTTCTGGCAGCAGATCCTGGTATAGCAGCTCCCGTGGGATGTTGGATGGAGCACAGTTCAGACACCCTTTTCATTACCATGCGCTGGGGGGCACAGCAGTGATGTAAGAACAAGTAGATGCCTCCTCCCAGACCCGTGCTGTGACCTGTGAATGTGTTGACCAGAAAGTATCTTGGGCCTCTTTGGACCACTGACCATAGGCAGGTGCTCCTGGGAGTGTTCAAAGGGACTACAGGCCACATCAGCCTGTTCCACAAAAACCATTGCTTTGGAAAGTGTACAAAATTACATATGTAGAGAATGCAAAGGTTGCGAGATAAAAGTTTGAAAAAACCCAAGAATTATCTGTTTGGTAAGACAGAGGGTTAATGGCTGGAAAGACCGGAAGCTGACATGGTTTATTGGGAGTTTGTTGTTACAGGCAAAATTTTAAGGCAATGAACAATTTTCTAATCAGTCTAGAAATTTTTTGAATGAGCAATTTTCTGGTCAGTCCTGTGGGGATCTGTGGGTTGGTGCCAAGATGATGGGCTGAGTTCCTATATCAGCTGCAGGTTCTGGAGATGGCCAGAGAGACCAGACCAGAAATCTGCTCCCATGTCAACATCACCTCCGAAACAGGAGACTTGCCTTGATCTTCCCTTTGAAGGTGGTGAGGCACAGGCAGACAGAAGCTGTGGCTGTTCCATCCCTGGAAGTGTCCAAGGCCAGGTTGGACAGGGCTTGGAGCAACCTGGGATAGAGGAAGGTGTCCCCGCCCATGGCAGGGGGTGGAATGGGATGAGCTTTAATGTCCTTTCCAACCCAAACCATTCTGTAATACCACAATCTCCTTTTGTCTCCATCCCCTTCTTCCTTTTATTTCTTTGATGTTATTTTTGACCTTGTGCTCAAGAAGAATCCAGATGAGTGGGCTGATTCTGCATTTTCTACCACACTGTTGCAAGGCAGTGACAGAACAATCCCAAACCTGCTTCAAATGCCTGTGATTGTCTGGTGCTACTTGGCATTGCCAGAGCTGTTGGTGGGGATGGGGCGTGTGCTGGTGCTGGCTGTCAGGAGCTGAGAAGATGCCAGCCAGGCTCAGCACCAGACACAAGCTTCACTTTCTGTCTTTGCTGCTCACAAAGAGGAGTTCCAGGAGCTGGACTTTGATGGGACTTGTGGGTCCCTTCAAACTCAGGATATTTTAGGATTAAAAACATTTTTCATATTTTCTAATTATTCCCCATACTTCCAGGACTAGATAGTGGGAGCAGGTTCAGATCCTCAGCTCTTCAGAGAAATCCCTTCCTGCTTTTGGTGTAGCTTTTTATTTATTCTTCCTTCAGAAAAATTGCTCAGTTTTTCTACCTTTTTCTATAATTTCAACAAAATATTAAAAATACGTTTGATGCTCTTCGGGGCTCATGGACTGGCAAAATACTGTTTTCTGGGCACAGCTTTCTATGAGTGAGTAAAATCAGTACAAACCATCAAGTTTTGTGTTTATCTGCATTCTTAGTAAGCACAGTATATTTGTATCATGATCAAGGTTCTCTGTTCTGGTAAATGAACAGAGATGGTTTATCTCCTCTCTAACTTGACCCCATCATTTTTCAGGGTGGCTTTTTTATTTCAGACTTCTGAAACTTGTGTTCTTGGCCTTGTTACAGCTGAATCTGCAGCACCTTTTAAAGCATCTGATTTCTATCCAGATTGTTTTGATAAGTGGCAAGGATGAGCATGATTATCTGCAAAAATCCAATCTCAAACTTCCCTTTCTGGTGGGTTTTACTCACAGGTTGCCCAGACACTGCTGCTCAGATTTTGCAAACTGACATGAAACTGAGACAGGGAGCAGTGCTGGTCTGGAAACTTTTATGTTGGAGAGGGTTTTGCAGAAATTCCGCCCCCTCCCTCCAGTGACAATATCATTTAAGAGCATCAGATTAGCAGAAATATGACTGAAGCTCTTGAAAACATGAAGGAACAACCTTCACCTGTTGAACGTCTGGTAAGAGCTGGGCATTTGTGTGAAACAGGAGCTCGACTCTCTTTGGTCTCTCACTGTGATCACTGTTGACTGTCGAAAAATAAGGACACTGATGAGATGATCCTTGTCAGGGTGCATTGGTTTGGGTTATTCTGCACCTTTCCAAGTGAACACAGCAGTGTGAACGATCTCTTGGCTCATGGTGCCAGGAGTTAGGGGAGAACTTGCAGTAGGAAAGAAAACAGTCTTCTGACCCCATTAATCTACATGATAAATTAACCTGTTAAATGCTTCTGCAGGAGCATGTAGAACACCCAGGCAGCCTGTAGGTGTTAGCACAAAGTTGTCCAAATAAATAAAAATTGGTTCTGTCCTAAGGCACAGATTTAGCTGGGTTGGGAAATGGTCCAAGGAAAATCATGCTGGTGGAAGGGAGACTGGAGTATCTTCACTAAGGCTAGGTTGGATGGGGCTTGGAGCAACCTGGGATAGTGGAAAGTGTCCCTGACCATAGCAGGGGGTTGGAACTAAATGACCTTTAAGGTCCTTCCAACCCAAACTCTTCCATGATGATGATGCTGGTCTGTGAAGTCTGTCAGCAGAAAGCTGTTGGCTTTTCAGCTCTCCAGCTGTGTCATCTCTATCTGACCTGGTTCTGAGTTTTTCCACCTCAGCATAGCTCTCTCAGCATTTTCCAGTCCCCACTATACATGTGCCAACTCCAGCTAGTGGCGCATGACTTCCAGGGAAGAAAGGGTTGGACTTTCTGTGATTCTAACTGTTAGAAGTTACTTGGGCTAATTGCAGACAATTTGACAAAACTCCTTCTAGGAGTGGTAGGACATTGAGAGATTATCTAAATGACAAGGAAGTCAGTTCTGTTTCAGTCTTTCTGGACTGATACTTATACAAATCTTGGAAAACTTCAAAGGATGAGCATTATTTGATGGTTTTTGGTTTGGGTGGTTTTTTTTTTTTTTTTTTTTGAAGTCTGTTCACATGCTTAATACTTGTGAGACAATCAGCTGGGTTAAACTTCAGGGCCTGCAGGAGACTGTATGGAAGACTAACTGGAGATAAGGTCAGAAACTAAGTTAGGATCATACACACTCCTGGATTCCTATGTTTGGGCCAAGCTATATCAATGTTTGAAGGTAACTAAAAGTGTGGACAGGAGTTCATTGTTGTGATTGCAGGTACTGTGATCCGTTTGAGTTAATCAGTGTTTCCTTGGTCCACTGTTTATCTGCCGGGTCAAGGAATGGTGTGGCTGTGCCATGGGTTTGGGTTGTAGGCTGACCCACCTGGAGCAGGTTAGGGAGGGTTTGGGCTCACAGGAACAGCTGGAGGGAATAATCCCCAGGAGCAAAAGTTGGGGTGATCATGGCTGGATCTGGAGAAGACGCTTTCACCTGAGAGGACCCTCCCTCTCATTAAGGACTCTCAGCCCCGGGTTCTGCACCTGTACAAGTTCCGTATTTGCTGTTGCATTTGCCAGTGGCACTTTGCCAGTGCCTGAGCAGGGCCACACCTCCCTGAGATGGCAGCAAACAAAACATCCACATCTTCACCAGCCAGCCTTGCCCTCTGAAACACGGAACGTGTTCACTGGAGCACTTTTAACCCAAGTGTGCTTTAAATAAACCCACCTGCTGTGCCAGACACCCACCCACGCAAGCCCCATCTGACCGCAGCTGAAGTGCTGTGTCAGGGTGCTCCACATCTGAAGCGCTGAACACGTACTGGAAGGACAAAAACACAGAGAAAAGCACGATTGCAATCAGCAAGATGTGGTTGATTGCTTCAGTCACCCACATGACCCTCATGAGCTTCCCCACGTGTACCCAGGTGGTGTCTCTGCTCCACAGAAAATGGGCTGAAACAGATTGGGCTGAGATCCACGGATAATGTTGGAGGAAAGTTAAAGCTCAGCAGTGGAAATGCACTCTCTGTTTTAGGAGCGGGAGCTTCTTGGGGTTTCTTTAACCCCAAAGAAATATTCGAAGTGTGGTGTTGATCTTTACAAATCCTTTTCCAATCGGATAGTTAGGTGGATAACAGGGTAGAAGTTAACCCAGTAGAAGTTTTTTTACTTGTCTTTCCTTAATGTGAATCTCTTGGGTGCCACTTTATAAATTATTTTCCTCTGGGTATCTTAGCTTCTCTATTGGTAAAATGGTGTTTTCCATAATTTTTTCCATGGGATTTACAATCTATTGTTGCAGAGGTAGGTGTTATCAATGGAATTTGAGGCTTTAGCATCATGTAAATCTCTTTTATGGTCATGATTGAGTGATTTCTTGCCTTATCAAGAAAACTTCTTTAGAAAGAAAGGAAAATACCGAAGAGCTTTTCACTGATTTTTTTATTACACAAAGATAAATAAATGTTACTTGAATACTTTAAAAAAATATATTAGGACAATACATTATTACTATCTCTTCCGCCAGCATAAATAGATTTACATAAATAGACATTTCAAAGTGTAAACTAAAGATGGGTAGAGTTCCCATTACTTTTCAGCCTGGCACATGGAGGTGCCTGGATTCTGAATTCATGGAGTTCAAGATTTTTTGGGAAAAACATTAAATTTTTTAACCAAGACACCTTATCTTCAATATATTCTGATGTATTCTTTCTAATTTTTGTGGCTTGATTCAGCTTTTTGGAGGCTGGATCAGGCTCTCTCATTTCCACGCAAGGAAATTCTCCGTGGCTCCTGGCTCTTGCACCTCCGGCTCCCTTCAGGCCTGGTGCTGGATCAAGGGGGTGACACAGGTGCAGCCCACGGTGATTATTTTCTTCTCCAGCCTGTAGGATTGCTGGCAGCCCCTCTGCTCCCTGCGGAGGACCAGGATCTCCTGCCTGATGGGGACGGAGTTGAGGCTGTGGTCCAGCTGCCCCTCCGGATTCACGCACCGCGAGTGGCGGCACTCGGCGTCCGCGATCAGCCGGGGGAAGCGGTCGTGGTCCTCGTCGATCCTGGGGGTTGGCAGGAAAGGGAATATTTTGAATCCAAAGGCATGATAGTCTGGATGACTATGGGCTCCCAGCTCGGGAACCTGCGCATCCTGGGGTGTACTGCCTATGGAGAGACAGCAGATTCTCCAAAACTGTCGGTTTTTCAGAAATAAAAATGGAAGTAACTAAATGCTGGATATTTTTAAATTTACGGCTGCAAGCAACTGCCTTTGCAAAGGACTTGCTTCAATCAGGCACTGACTTTGAAAGACTGATCAGAAATGATTTGAGCTTCCCAACACGTCACTCGAACTAACAGACCCCAAAACCTTCCATTCCTCCCCAAAACGTGAAACGTTGATGTCATGAAACTGCCACTGAATTCGGTGTAATATTAACCCTCTGAGGTTTTTTTTTTTTATGTTTTAGGTAAAGAATGCTTTTCTTTAGAAGAAAAGATAAAGAAGATAAAGCTTGCCCCAGTACACAAATGAATGAATTAAATTATAGAAGTAATTTGCTTTTCCTTCTGTATATTGCCTGGGCCATGTGCTTGTTTTGTGCTGCTTTCTGTACTGGTTCTCTTTCAAAGAGGATTATAGGGACCGTGGATACCCTCATATTTCCAAAATCTCTCAACTGTGAAGCACTGAAAATAGAGATGAAAGCATTTTTCCCGTCCAGGGCATCCAGTGTTTCTCCAGGCCATAGGGACAGGGATCATACCTGTAATCCCATGGAGCCAGAGAGCGGCTGCTGACATCCAGACTGGCTTTGGTGTCCTGGTTTGCGTTGCTGATGCTGAGGTTGACTCTCACAGTTTGGGGGAATTTGGAGTCTTTTTGGGTTAGGCACCCAGCAGATGCTTGCTTGAAGATGTTCTCTGGCTTGAGCCCAGGCTTGATCACCTTCCCATGGGCAGGACTGCTGGCTGACAGCACGGCCAGCAGCATGAGGAGCAGGGGTCTGAGCTGGAGAAAATTGGTACATTTAGGGCACAAGACAAGTGTGAATTTCATCCACAGTCAGCCTAACTGCTAGTCAAAGCCTAGACTGCAAGTCAGAGTAATTATGCCAAAGTGTGCTGTATGTCACATTAATACTCTCATTAACTGATTCTCACAGTGATGAATGGTATAGTATACACCCAGTTATAATCTGGAGATTCAAAAATGGTGAACTATAGAAAATAATAGAATACAGAAATAACAGAAAGGGTGTAACAAGAAGAAAAACTCTCTAAGGTTGAGTTTTCAATATATTTCTTGCCTCAGAGAATGCTGTGGTAGCCCATGTCACTAATGTACACTCTCATTGCTGCCCCATGAGCAGTGTCACATTTTAGTTATTTTTAATTATTAGTGATTTAAGCAAGCATTTTAAAGGTGGGTGCAGATCCCTATTAAATCTCTTAGAATTTAAATCTTGGATTAAATCTCTGTCAGACTGGGGGGAAATAAACCCAGAATTCAAGTTCTTACCAGAGAAGCGCAAAGAGTTGTAGACATCTTCCTTCCCTTACTGCTTCTGACGCTTGTGCTGGGCTCTGCTGGGCTGAAGGTGTCTGGGCACAAGTACTGCTGGACCTTTTATAAGGCTTTCCGGGCTGTGCTAAATAATTTGGAGTAGGTGTTTTTTCCCCAAACCTTCACTGTGGTTTCTGACCATAACCTAAATTAAGACATGTGTGTATATAGGTTCCATTAACGCAGGTGGCATACAGGATATATCTTAGATCTACATTCCTTCAGCCATGTCAGTGAAACTCCAAAAAAAACCCACATGATTTTAGGAAACCACAAACATTGCAAATTCGTGGGTGCAAAGTATTCAATTTTAAATCGTGATGCCATAGGTACCAAACCCAAATGTCGCTGGCGCAGGTTTGGATCTGTTTGTTCATAGGTCGGTCTGATGTATTTTCATCCCAAATTGGGCAGATGTTGGACAGCTGGCCACTATTGAATTTCTCTCATATTCTTCCCATGGGCTGTAATTTGTCTTGATGTCTGAGGAGCAATGTTCCTGCTCAAGCTTAATTCTTCTCTGAATTGGGCTATTTTTATTCATGGTTAAACCTCAGGTGTGATATCTCAGTGTTGATCAGAATGCTTAGTGATAATGAGTTCCCAAAAGTCAGTCATTCTCCACATAAGAAAAAATCAGTGAGCTTTGTTTTGAGCTTGTCACTTTTTCATCTTGTTTTCATTTTGCTTCTCTCGTGCTTTGAGACAGTGTTTTGTTCCTAAGGACAGGAGTTTGGGAAGCGTGGTGGATGAAGTTAAACTTCCAGTTCCTAAGTGACAGGGAGGACAGAGGGGCTCCAGAGAAACTTTGTGAAGGCTCAGAGATGCAAAATGACACCCAGGCACAGGCTGCCCAGAGGAGCTGTGGCTTTGCCATCCCTGGAATTGTCCAAGGCCAGGCTGGACAGGGCTTGGAGCAACCTGGGATCGTGGAAGGTGTCTCTGCCCATGGCAGGGGGTGGAATTGGATAATATTCAAGGTCCCTTCCAACCCAAACCATTCTAGGATTCTATAACATCGAGTCTATTCTCGGACATTTCTTTTTTTTTTTTAGGAAATACTCCCATCACTTTGCTCTGACGGTGGGTTACGAGTAGCTCAGATGTGCCCCATAAAGTGACACTCAGTGTAACAGACTTGATCTAATGATCAGAACTTTTCCCAGGTCTAATTTTGGTCAGTTTTTCCATGAAAATGATGCGGAGAAGGTACGGATTTTTTACATTTGCTTAATATTTATACTTAAGTCCTAATTTTACTCACCTTGTGTCATCCAAAGGAGGATGCAAATAAGAGTAGAATTTAGTTTGCGGTTTCTGGGATACCCATGACCTACATCCGCTTGTTTAAAAATGCTGATGCTTCAGAAATTAAACATATATTTCAGTTTCCCTCTTCGAGTTAGAGATGCACAGGTTAAAGGAAATGGTCCCCTCAGAAGGGGTTTTCTCTAATGCCGTTTACTGAAATATCCTTTCAAAGTGGGTCAGTTAAATTGCCAATTTTAGAAGCAAAATACATTTTCGAAAGCCTACAAGGTAGCGGAAGGTCAGATTCAACCAGCCTGACCCTAAATGCGTCAGTGGTTTGAGTTACCTAGGTACTTGAAAGGTGAATAGTTAAGTGTTCAAACATGGCTGATCCACCACAACATTGCAATGGTGAAAAAAAATTTCCATGGTTTATACCGAGATGTAAACGCATTTGTCGGCAGTTGTCATGGGCAGGACGTGAAGGTCTGAGGAGAAAACGTGCATCTTGAAACGCTTCTACCAGGTCTAAATTACACAAAGGGGACTCCCACATTTCTGGTTTCAAGATTTTCCAGGTTCAAAATAATTGTTTTGTAATTCTTAATGCTCTGAAGTGAAAAAAAAAAAATTAATATGATTTTCCCCATGAGATGAGAATTAAAACAGATCCCATAGGATCTGTTTTATTCTGATACATAGCTTTCTCTTAGCTACAGATCTGGAAACTGGGACACTAACAAAGGCTTACTGAGACAAAAAAAAAAATTTATCAAAAGCCTTTTGAAATGAAACCTACCCCTACTCTTGGCTCTGGTGAAAGCTTTCTTGAGATTAAGTTGCTATTTAAGTACTTTGCCCAGCTGAGATTCTTCAGGTGTCCAAATCTGGGTGTGTTGGCATTGATGACACTTTCTCCCCTCAAAGAGTATCTTAGAATCACAGAATGGTTTGGGTTGTAAGGGATCTCAAAGAGCATCCTGTTCCATTCTGTGCCATGGGCAGGGACACCTTCCACTATCCCAGGTTGCTCCAAGCCCCATCCAACCTGGCCTTGGACACTTCCAGGGATGGGGCAGCCACTNTTGTAAGGGATCTCAAAGATCCTGTTCCATTCTGTGCCATGGGCAGGGACACCTTCCACTATCCCAGGTTGCTCCAAGCCCCATCCAACCTGGCCTTGGACACTTCCAGGGATGGGGCAGCCACTGGAAGACCATCCAAGTGCTAGAGCTCTGGAGTCCTGACTGAACTTGCTGTAAATTAAAAGAGAACTGGCAGGGAACTCCAAATACTTGACATATTTTTTTAATTGCCATCAGTTAGGCTTATAATACTTCTGTAAAATAAGTTTTTTTTTATTTGCAAGTATGAAGATGTTTACTTTTTTTTTTCTTGCTGGAGAGAATACTTTTGAGTACAAATTATAAACCCCTATAAATATAGCAGCACTCTTCCTCCTGCATGACCCACTCTGCATTGTGGAGGTAATTTCTAGGGTTAGACTGAGCCTGAGTTCAGTGGTGATCTGTGAGAAACTCAGAATTTGATGGAGCAAGGCTCTGAGCATTCTGGTTAAACACTGACATTTAATTTTATTTTAATGTAATTAAATTGTGCTGTGAGTGGATGGTTGGGCCAGACACATTCAGAGATTCCCTTCAAACTGGTTAAATCCAGAGAAGGGCCAGGAAAATGCTTGGAGGGCTGGAGCACCTCTGCTCTGGAGCCAGGCTGTGAGAGCTGGTGGTGTTCAGCCCTGTGTTGGGTCTGGCTGAGCTGGAGTTCATCTTCTCACGGCAGCTCTCCCAGTGCTGGGCTTTGCTTTGGGAGCTGGAAAGGTTTTGGGAACACCCCAGTGTTCTGGTTACTGCTGGGCAGGGCTGGCACAGCATCAGCTCTGTCTCCCCCTTTCCCTCATCCAGGGACTGAGAATGGCCAAGATCCTGGGAGGGCACACAACCAGGCCAGCTGACCCAAATTATCCAAAGGGATATTCCATACCATAAGATGTCAGCTCAGATAAAAGCTAAGAAAAGGAGGAAGGGGGTGTGTTTGTTGTTTACAATGTTTGCCTTCCAGAGCAACTGCTCCATGCGCTGGAGCTCTGCTACCCGGGAAGTGGCCGGACATAACTCACTGATGGGAAGTAGAGAATAAAATTTTTGGTTTTTCTCTTTGCTTGTGCACAAACTTTTGCTTTTTCTTTAGTAAACTGCCTTATCTCAACCTAGGAGTTGTTTTCCATCTTATTTTCTCTCCCCTGTCCAGCTGGGAAGGGGGAGTAACTTGGAGGGCACTTGGTGTCCAGACAAGATCGATCCACCACGAGCCTGGAGAAGAGAAGGCTCTGGAGAGACTTTAGAACCCCTTCCAGGGCCTAAAGGGGCTCCAGGAGAGCTGGAGATGGACTTGGGACAAGGGATGGAGTGATAGAAAAAGGGGGAATGGCTTCAAACTGCCAGAGGGCAGGGATAGATGGGATATTGGGAAGGAATTGTTCCCTGTGAGAGTGGTGAGGCCCTGGCACAGGGTGCCCAGAGAAGCTGTGGCTGCCCCTGGATCCCTGCAAGTGTCCAAGGCCAGGTTGGACAGGGCTTGGAGCAACCTGGGATAGTGGAAGGTGTCCCTGCCCACAGCACAGGGTGGAACTGGATGATCTTTAAACCTCCTTTCCAATCCAAACCATTTTCTGATTCTATGAAGTCACTGCACCAATCTCCTACCCCTTGATTCTTACACAGGAGACACAGCAGAAGAGCTAAAGTAATGTTTTTCCTCTCTTAAACCCCTGTGTTTTTCCTCCCCAGCCACTGCAGTAGAAATGATCATCTCCTACTTCATGCCTAAATTTTCCAAGCACAGCTAATGGAGATCACAGTCACACATCAGCTGTGGTTGCTGCCAGTGGCGGAAATGTCCTTGCATAAATAATACCTGAGAGATACTCAGTATCTGGGAAGTCACCTTTAAGAAAATGAGCTGCAAAATGACATTTTAGGAAAGGGACGCTTGTGGAGCATTGAGAAGTCAGTGCTATGTGCCCAAAACCAAGCCCTTATTTTGTGCTCCACCACCCACCACTTTCAAACCAAATTAAATTCAGAAAACTTGTTTTCACACCAATATATCCCTGTATGCCAGAGCTTAAACTCAAGAGTTGCCAGGCAGGTCTGATAGGGCAGCCTGCGGAATTAAACTCATTTCTACTGTAGCCATTTGCCTGCTCCCGGGTAAAATCTGAAAATCTTGGTCATTCATGAGGCAATCAAAAGTTCATGGAATCATAGAGTAGCTTGGGTTGGAAAGGACCTTTAAATGTCACTTAGTCCCACACCCTGCAACGAGCAGCATCTTCCACGACATCAGCTTGTTCACAGCCTCATCCAACCTGATCTTGAATTTTTCCAGAACCATCTCTTTTTAAGAAGGGAAGTTCCTACTTTTCTGTTTTTTCTTGCTGAGCAATCACTCGTGGCCACAACATTTTGTGTGCGAGAAACGGTCAGAATCCAAAGGTTTTACAGAGTAAGTGACTCAGAGTGGTTTTGGTGAGAGTTGTAGAAGCACCAGTAAGTTCCTAATTTTCAAGCCCTTTCACCTCACTGTGATTCAATTTGACTTTTTTTTTTTTTTTAAATAACTAATGGAAATTCATCACTTTTCCAATCATATGCAAATTCTGACCACAATGTAATGAAGTTTCCAGAACTATCCCAGGGAGGGATTTCAGAGAATAAGCACTGTTGAAGGTTTCCTCCTCTGAGATGTGGCCTTGTGAAGGTGGGGTGGGGACCACAGATGGGTGACAAAAGCCCCGTGTCCCATTTTAACCTGAAAGATGCCTCTTAACCAGACCTGGTCCTTCTGTGCTGATGCCATGGGTACGAGGGCAAAGTGAATAGGTGTGGGCCATGCAGAATGGAGCATCCCTGATTCTTTTTCTTCTGGCTGAAGTGGCTGTGCTGAGCCCATTTGGGCTAGAAAGGGAATTATGGTCCTGTATTTCAACCAATGTGCAATTCTGAATGATTGTGGTTTTTGAATACTTAAAGGGGGCTTATAAAAAAGAGACAGCAAATTTTTACATGGGCAGATAGTGACGGGACAAGTGCAAATGGTGTTAAACTGACTGTAGAGGACAGGTTTAGATGAGACATGAGAAAGAAATTCTTCCCTGTGAGGGTGGGGAGGCCCCAGCACAGGGTGCCCAGAGAAGCTGTGGCTGCCCCTGGATCCCTGGAAGTGTCCAAGGCCAGGCTGGATGGGGCTTGGAGCAACCTGGGCTAGTGGAAGGTGTCCCTGCCTGTGGCAGGGGATGGAACTGGATGATCTTTAAAAGTCCCTTCCAACCCAAACCAGTCTGTGACCCTGTAATTAGTGGAAACAAGACAAATGGTGTTAGAGCAATGGGCTTTTGGGGGATAGAAAAGTTATGGCTGATGAGAAGTTGATATTCTGATTGCTCTTCACATTACCCGTGCAAGCCAGTACAGAGTAACCCCGTGTACCTGTGCCCCCTGAGCAGTGGGAAGGCTGTATAAATATACAGGACTGACAATTGCAGCTACAAGTAAACTGTTTTCCCTTTAATCAGTTAAGGAATTGCTAAAAACCCTTCCAAAACAGTAGCTGAATTTACTCCCTCTTTTTTCACCTTTTTTTTTGTTTTTTTTACTGTGAAGATTGAAATGCTAGAATGAAACGTGCCCACACTTCCACCACAGAGAGAAATCCTCTTGCTGCTTCCTACCTACAGCTTCCAAAGCCTATAAAAACCTTCATGCCACCCCTGCAAAGACACACTCCCATTACCTTCACCTCTGCTGCCTCCCCTGATGCCCAGGTGGTTCCCCTGGGACAGCAGCAGCGAGGGAGATGCCAGATATCACCAGGCTTCTGTGGTGCACAACATCTGATGACTGATAAGCAGCTTGTACAAGAAACACGGAAGGCAAAGTACCCAAATGTCTCATCATCCCAGCCTGGTTTGCAAAGGATTCAAGCAGGGCTTTACCATATAAAGTTGCATCAGGCAAAGTTAATCAGGGGATGGGATGAATGCTAATCAGAAGGTTAATCAGGTGATGGGGTGATTGCTTGTCTGCCCTATTTTCTTTCTTTGTTTCCAGCAAAGGGAGGTTTGGCAGAGGCTTTCTGCATGTCTGCAGGAGACCTTTGCTCCTTCAGGGGAGAAAAAATGAGGGTTTAAATTGGATTAAATGGTGTCATGCCCTGAGAGAACCCGGATACAGCTGGTGGAAGAGCAGATAAATGGTAGTGGGTCAAGAGATGGGTCTTGGTCTTCTCAGGAAATAATTATGAAGAGAGAGGGGAGAACAGTGATGCTCCTAGGGTGCTAAGCAATCACCAACAGGGATCGTCCCTAATAATGATGCCCAAAATCTTCTGTGTGGTCAGTGTCTTGTTTTGAAAGACTGAAATAATGAAGTGGATTATATCAAGTTTGCAGGAGTCTTCCATTTTGAATCTTCTCAATGTAAATATACAGACATATATATTTATTTCATATGAGGCTTTTGGGATGAATGCAGTGCTTCCTGAAAGCTGACAGTTATGGCAATTAATGCCCAATAGAATTGCATTTTATTTCACACCCTTAAATACTCTGCAGAATGTTCTGAAGGTGGATTTGCACCTTTGTTTTTATTTACTGTGAGCAGGGACTTTGCTCAGTGCAGAATTGTTGAAGGCTGTTTACTTTTTTTGTTTTCTTTTTCTTCTGGCTGAAGTGGCTGTGCTGAGCCCATTTGGGCTAGAAAGGGAATTGTGGTCCTGTATTTCAACCAATGTGCAATTCTGAATGATTGTTTACAAAGTGCTTTGGACTTCAGGTCTCAAGTAGAAAGAAATTGGATCAATTTTTGTGCTTTGTGAAGACAGAGGAACTTGGTTATTTCTAAGAATTATTTCCTTCCTGAATTTAGTAATTTTTGATCCTGGTTATCTCGTAATTGTTTGGCTAATAAAATTCAACGGAAGAGCTTGTTTTTTTCAATTCAGTGTGAAAAATCGTGTCAGCGGTGATGAAGGGAAATGAGACCAGGTGATAGACAATCATGAGTGAGACATATGAAAATGCTGCTGTCTACAGTCCCCTCCATTCCTGCTGTGCCAGGACTAAATCCTATGGATGCTCTTGTCTTACAGAGCTTGGCAGAGGAAGGAGTGAGATATTGTCCTGCTGTGCTCATTCCATGGCAGAGAAAGCTGAACCATGGTAATTTCAACATTCTCTGGTATTTCTTGCCTTCCAAGACATTCTTGGTGGACAAAAATGGTTCATAAATTCCCTAGAAAACAAAACGGTTTTCGTACTTTTTATAAGATAATTGAACAGGGAAAGAAACTGGATTTTTGGTCCTTAGTGTTGTGAGATATTTCATTCCAGATAATCATAAAACATAATTATGAGCTTTGGGTGTTCAAAAGACCTTTTCATTTTGATAGTTGTTGGTATTTTTTATTGCTTCTGATTTATGGGAGTGTAAGGAATCCCTTGCTGGAATCTCTGGGTTTAATAATTGCTGAAATGCAGGAGGAACAGAAGACGGGGAGGATGTCCTTTGCCAAGCTACCCTAATGCAAAGGATGCTTACCAAGAGGGAACACCGCATCAAGAAGCTAAATTTTAATTTCTGTCTTGTTTTACACATTTTATTTTCTGCATGTTATTGAGCAAATAGATATGGCTACTTTTTCCCCACTCATATTTTTGACAAGATATCTCTAGGGTACTTGGCAGGACAGTTGGCTGAAATCTCTTTTACTTTTTAAGTTGTGGGACTATTTCCACTTAATGTCCTGGTTCTCCAGGGTTTTCTTTTTATTTTGGGGCATTCTGTGCCCACAGCTGGGAGGCTCTGGGGATCTACTGCACAACCTGTGCTGTGCTCTAGAGATGTCCCTTGCTTCGATGTGGTGCTGAGCAAACCCAGGTTGTGTGGAGGGGACGTGCAGTGAGATATGAGGCGTTAAAAAAATCCCCTTTTGACTCATTCCCAGGTAAAACTGAGAAGAGTTTGCATTAAATGCTCAGAAACTCCCAGGGATTTAGGACTGTGAATTGGGGCATCTCAGTGGTTAAGATCCATGACCTGTCAGGGATGACTCAGTCCTTGCTCAGGGTGAGTTAATTGTGTATCTGGAGTGAGAAGGAACCTGGGGATAGAATAATGGAATGCTTTGGATTGGAAGGGACGTTAAAGCCCATCTCATTCCAACCCCCTGCCATGGGCAGGGACACCTTCCACTATCCCAGATTGCTCCAAGCCCCGTCCAACCTGGCCTTGGACACTCCCAGGGATGGGTCAGCCACAGCTTCTCTGGGCACCCTGTGCCAGGGCCTCACCACCCTTGGAACAATTTGTCTTTTGACCTGAATTTCCTGAACCTTCTAAGCTCAGGAGTGCCAGCAAACCCTTACAATGTGTACAATCCTCCCTGCCTCTCAGAACCCTCCCCTGATAGGGGATGGGAACTTAAAACCTGGTGTCCCTGTGTGTCTGGGTCTTCCAAATGACATTGACCGTGGAGACCTGACAAAAATGAAGCTGTGCTCTGTTGCATCTGGGAAGATGTGTCATTTCTTTCCTCAGCAGAGATCCAAACTGCTTTGGAACAGACTGATGCCACTCCTCATTCTGCTGCATCCGTGCTCCCTCCTCCCCATCCGTCCAGCAGAAAATAAGGGCGTCATGGATGATGCACATAAAGAACTTATTTTGATACACATTTGTTCATCTGTTTATTGGCAGCTTTGAAATTTTTTTTTAGTGGGGTGAAGATGGGGAACAACCGGCTGAACTGAATGTTTGAGGTTAGACATCTGAATTCGTTGCCTGACTCAGAGAACAGGTCAGCAAAGACATTTTCAAGTTGTTTGGCTGTTTTTCTTCATTAGCTGCAGTGTGGTGTGGGTGGGAAGATTCAGAAGATACCTCACATGGAGATGTGTAACCTGGTGTGTGTGTTGTGGCTCAGTGGATATGGGATAACTGATGTCAAAAACATTTGCCATGCAGATTATGGTTATTTATAGCTCCTTTTTGCATTAAATAAGTAAGAAAGACATGTGGACACAGAGACTCTGTTTTCAAGAATATATTGCCCTTGTTCTTTATAGTTTTTTTTTAAATAATTTAATTACAGATTACTTGGACTGGCAGTGCTCGGCAAAAGGGGGTGTGTGGATGCAAGTTTGATAGGGAAAGAAAATAAAGATGGTTGTGGCTCTGCAGATCCGTATTGGCTTAGAAACCTGCTGAATGTTTCAGAGCCAGCAGCTTTGTACGTGATATTCTGGGCCTCTGGTAATCATGGAATGGTTTGGGTTGGAAAGGCCCTTAAAGCTCATCTCATTCCAACCTTCCTGCCATGGGCAGGGACACCTTCCAGTATCCCAGGTTGCTCCAAGGCCCATCCAACCAGGCCTTGGACACTTCCAGAGATGAAGGAAATGCTGGAGCAGCCCTGCTTGCAGTGATGCTTGTGAAAACCAAAAGCCTACCCCAAACCTTTCCAGGTGCCTCATCCCCAGATGCACCTCTGGAGACGTTTGGAGGGGTGGCAGATCCATCTGGGAGGCGGGGCTGGTGGGGCTGAGCTGAGGCAGAGGCAGGCAAACCTTCCTGGCTTGGTGTTTTCCACACTGCTATAGCTGGTTGAAGGGGACCAAACCTCCGAGGAAGACGGGCTTGGTTCCGTTTGACCAGCCAGAGCAGAGCATAGCTCCGGACCACAGCACGCCCTCGGCTCCGCTGCTCCTGACCTGCAACCGGAATGGGACACGTGAGACAGGGACACAGGGACTGACCTCTGCTCAGAGGGAGAGGAAGATGGTGCAGCACTTATGACACCAGCTTAGGAGACCTCACCATTGTCCATAAAATCATAGAATGCTTTGGGTTGGAAGTACCTTAAAGATCATCTCATTCTACCCCCTGCCATGGGCGGGGACAACTTCCACTATCCCAGGCTGCTCCAAGCCGCGTCCAACCCGGCCTTGGACACTTCCAGGGATGGGGCAGCCACAGCTGCTCTCGGAAACCTGCGCCAGGGCCTCCCCACCCTTGCAGGGAAAAATTTCATCCCAATATCTTATGTAACTCTACTGTCTTTTGGTTTGAAGCCATTCCCTCTTGTCCTATCACTCCAGGCTCTTGTAAATGGTCTCTCTCCATTTTTCCTGTAGTCTCCTCCAAGCACTGGAAGGCCACAACTAAGTCACTCCAAAGCTTCTCTTTTCCAGGCTGAACAACCACAATTCTCTCATCCTTTCCTGATAGCAGAGAGGAAACAAACACAGTGGCCTCATCTGGACTTGCTCCAATAGCCCCATGTCCTTCCTTGGCTGGGACACCAGAGCAGGAGGCAGCTTTGCAGATGAGGTGCAGGTCCATCCATTTTGGCTGGGAACTGGTCCGTGCACGGGGCCATGTCATGCCCTAATTCCTGGGAGGTTTTCAGGATTGGGGTAATTTTTTGCTAATGCATAAAACAATGGTATTGAATTGTGGGGCTAAGCCTCAGGAGGAAAATTCTGCATCCCTGTCTTGATGTTTCATAGATTTTGGGCTTGATTTGGTATCTGGTCCCAGCTCACAAGCCTGGACATGGGTAAGGAGCAAAGTCTTGTGAAGCTTAGAGGGTTTGCCCATCCTGAGCTGCAGCAGCAAATGTGTGGAGATTTATCTTAGAATCCTAGAATCACAGAATAATTCGAGTTGGAAAGGATCTTCAAGATGATCTTGTTCCAACCCCCCTGCATGGGGGCACCTTCATACAGCTCTTTCCTTCCTGCTTCTTCCTCTTTCCCTATTTTTCCTATACTTTTTTTTCTTCTTTTTTATTTTCAATTTTTTTTTAATAGTGAAAAAAAGGAAAAGTGGAAGGGAGAAAAGACACCTCCTTTGTCCATTGAAGTGAAGTCATCTGCCAGTTGTCAGTCAGGCATCACTTTTCAGAGCCACCCTGAGCCCTCCAGCTGTACCTGGAGCCTCAGCGAGGAGACAGCTGCCAGAGACCACGAGCAGCAGGGCACGGGGCAGCTTCCAAACAGGACAAAAGCAGCATTTTTCCAACCCTGTGCATAGGCCCCTTTCCATGTGCATGTGGTTTTTCAGGGACTTAGAGTCATAGGAACATTAAGGTCAGAAAAGGCCTCTAAGATCGTCAAGTCCAAGTGACTTGATACATTTTTATCTGAAAAACATTTTGATTAAGAGTGGTTTTCCCCTGGTTTTTTTTGGTTTTGTTTTGTTTTTTGGTTGTTGTTGTCGTTGTTGTTTGTTTTGTTTGTTTTTGGGGTTTTTTTAAATGTCTTTTTTATTACCTTTGTCTTCTCATTGCTCAGTGCTGGGAGGAACATCAATTTGAGTAACCTCTGGACTCCTCTTCTAGCTTCCTACTTTCTCATTGTTCATTGGGGTATTCATCAGCAAGGGAAGCATCAGCAACTTAAATTCTGTATCCCCTACGGAAACATCTACCCTACTGCCAAAGAAACACCTCCTGCAAGCCTCCAGTCATAAAAATTCACTTCATACTCTGTCCCATCAGCACTAGAATGTTTCAAACCCGACAGAATTTAGGAAGAATTAGAGTTTTTTACCTTCTGTCATGGTCTGGGTGTGGATACACAACCAGAGGATGGAGGGAAGAATAGAGTTAAAACAGTGGCCTTGACCCCCCAGACAGGCTATAAGCCTTCCCAAACCTTAGCCCTGTGTCTAGGTTATTTCTTCCCCTGTGTCCTTGCCAGGGTGTGTGTGCCTGTAACTCAATCCTGGCCCATGCTGTGCAGGAAGAGTCACTGCTGATCCCAGGCTCTGGCAGAACAGGCCGGGAACAGCTGCAGAAAGTAAATAAGGGATGGGATTCCACTCCAGGGTTAAACCCCAAATTTATGAAGTCAGTCAAGGCTAGGGACAGGCCCGGCTGGCCAGCCAGAAGGTTTGGCTTCATTTGCCAACACCTGAGCGTCTGGCACCATCCAAAGAACCAGGGGTTGTCTGGGACAACCCCATGTGATGTGCAGGTGTGGCACAGCACAGAGCTGAGGAAAAGCCAGAAGCCATTGGGCTATTCTTAGGCTGACTCCAAAGGCACTGGGAATATCTTTCTTGGCAACTAAATGAAGTCCACAGCTCCAAAGACTGCAACAGGTTTTCATCACCATAGAGATGAAGACACCACCAGAAGCAGAAAGGAAGTGTTGGGTTTGAGGCATGGAAAATGGGTTGATCAGCAAGGCCAGGGAGGGAGCACGGGTCAGGATTGACACCTCTGCCGGCTCATTCCATCGGGTGCCTTTTTGTCTTGCCTAGTTTTTATGATTAGAATGGTTTGGTTAGAGGGGACATTAAAGTCCATTCAATTCCCCCCCCTGCCAGGGGCAGGGCCCCCCCCCACCATCCCAGGTAGCTCCAAGCCCCATCCAGCCTGGTCTCGGACACTTCCAGGGATCCAGGGGCAGCCACAGCTTCTCTGGGCACCCTGTGCCAGGGCCTCCCCATCCTCACAGGGAAGAATTCCTAACCAATATCCCATCTATCCCTGTCCTCTGGCAGTGGGAAGCCATTCCCTGTGTCCTGTCCCTCCATCCCTTGTCCCAAGTCCCTCTCCAGCTCTCCTGGGGCCCCTTTAGGCACTGGAAGGGGCTCTGAGGTCTCCCTGGAGCCTTCTCTTCTCCAGGTGAACACCCCCAGCTCTCCCAGCCTGGCTCCAAAGCAGAGGGGCTCCAGCCCTTGGAACATCTCCGTGGCCTCCTCTGGACTCGCTCCAGCAGCTTCACGTCCTTCTGCTGTTGTCCCCAGGGCTGGAGGCAGCTCTGCAGGTGGGGTCTCACCTGAGCAGAGCAGAGGGGCAGAATCCCCTCCCTTGGCCCACCAACCATTCTTCCTTTAATGCAGCCCAGAAGGAAAAAAAAGGATAATTTTTCTCTGCTCAATTTCTCTTCTGAGTTATCATAACCTAAGAGCTGGTTCTGTACAAGGACAGAGTGAAATAATGGTTTGACAAGAGCTTTCCTGAATTACATCTAGGAGACCACAGGGCCTGGGTCAGATGCAGAAGCCTTGGCTTTGATTCAGACCGAAATTTTGCAAAGCATCTTGGTGGCTAAGGAACATAAATGTCATTGGTTTCAGGGTCTATATTGGTACATTATATAGGGCTGAGGTGCAGGCACAGGAACTCAGTGGTTTCTGCTGCGTTTAGCACAGTTGCTGGCACAGTTTTGACCTGTGTCAACTGGGACTGACCCTAACAGATCCTAAGCTCAGCTCTGCACTTAGAACTGGTCAAGGGCCATTCCCAGCCAGGAGTTTGAAGATGACTAAGCTGTGAACATTAATCACTGAAACATACGTATGATTTTTAAGCTTCTAACTAGATCAGGTTTGTTGAGGGTAATTTGGGGTGGAATTCCTAAATTTCTCATGGAAAATGAAGGTCTGAAAACCTTTCAGACCTAGGCCTTAATGGTAACAACAGTTGCTTTAAAAAATTTCCTAAATTCTTTCTTAAAATAAATTAAGACTGACTGAAAACTGCCTTAAGTTTTGAATATTTGACCTATAGTGGAAGAAGTTAATGTATGAGAAATGGTTTGAACGCTTCAGCTCCATGTATCTTGAAGATAAGCTGGGATATCCAGGATATCTCCAGGCTGTCCTAGAGGGGTCAAAAGCAACTGGTCCACTGTTTGCAAAAAAAAATACACTGAGCTCATTGCTACACAATGTTATTAGAGCACAGAATTAAACAGTGCTCAGTGGAGGAAGGGGCATTTGTGACATGGCAGGACTGTCCTGAGTTGTGATAATACAGATTTAGGAAAAAAATCCCATTGTTTTCGACAAGGC
Source organism: Falcunculus frontatus (assembly GCA_013398115.1). NCBI lineage: Eukaryota > Metazoa > Chordata > Aves > Passeriformes > Falcunculus > Falcunculus frontatus. The sequence continues at coordinate 32,509 of VZRV01007593.1, forward strand.
TGTGTGCCTGCTTAGCTCCACAGTGTCATATTAATTAGGAGGTGAGTTTCTGCAGCTTGTCCTGTTACTGTACTGAGACAGTGCAACGAATTAACCTTCAACAACCCACTACAGCAATTCCTGTACCTGTAGCATTCATTTTAATCCCATTAAAGAAGATCCTGTTACGAATTACTGGGAGTAAAGTGGAGAATTTTTTGACATCTGGACTCAGTTTCGCTCCTCACAAGCCAATCCTACCCAGCGCTATTTAATTCTTCCTCTGTGTCACTTAATCCGAAGCATTTTCCACCATCTGGGAATGGATGACAACATGAAATAGCGCAGATTTAGATGGGATATTGGGAAGAAATTCTTTACCATGAGGGTGGTGAGGCCCTGGCACAAATTGCCTAGAGAAGCTGTGGCTGCCCCATCCCTGGAAGTGTCCAAGGCCAGGTTGGACGGGGCGTGGAGCAACCTGGGATAGAGGAAGATGTTGGAAGTAAATGAGCTTTAAGGTCCCCAAACCATTCTGTGACTCTATGAATTATTGATGCTCTCTGGGATGTAGTGATTTTCAGAAAGCCCTTGAAAAGCGCTTTCAGGACAGTGTGAATATTATTTGGATTTGGTGAAACCTGTAATCTACTTACTGCATGTTTTTTCCAGAGAAAGATGTACAGAATACATCCTAGTTATCAAATTTGCATGGGTTCAGGAGTTTGCAACCTTTTTCGATGTTCAGATCCCTGTGTGCTGCTCTCTGTGGGTGCTGAGGGCATTGTAAAGTGAATATAAACTGCTTGGCTCTGTCTGACAAAGTGAAATTCAAATAAAATACAGTCACAGGAAATCTTTGGACTCCTTGCAGTCGCTGGGAGCAGAGGACACGGGCGATGTCTCCCTGAAACCACACACTTCCTTACATTCCATAGCAGCCTAATCCATATGGGGATATAAAGAAGCATGTCATCTCATAAGAGAAGTCTGGATTGTGCCTTCTGGCCAGCAGGACAGTTCTCCATCCTCCACTCCTGAAGGGGTGGTGGTGATGATCCTCAGACGTGTTTCAGAGCCAACAGTCTGCTTCCTCCTTGGAAAAGCAGTGACAGCACGACCCTTGTAACTTCGCTGGTGCCCTGGAGCATTTTGGGATGTTTTGGAGGGATACTTCCAGGTGGTTCTGATTTTTCCATTGTGTCAGCAAGCATTCCTGTGTGCCTCTGCACAATGCTTAATGCTGGAATCTCATCGAAGTGCATGTTGGAGAAGGTCTTGGACTTGTTTTGACAGCCCTGAAATCCTCAAAAACTAAAGTTAGCTGTAAAAAAAAAGTCACATGAGTGAGAGGTGATAGATTGTGCTCTTTCACTTTATGATTATTATTGGTATTGAGGCAGGGCCTGGAGGACCTGGCTGAGCAGAGGAGCTGCTCATACACACACAGGGATGTGGTCCTGGGCAAGAAGGCAGTGCCTTCAGAAGCAGACAGCAGCTCACCAGAGCCTGGCCTGGCTGATTAGAAACAAGCCTTAAATCCAAGGGTCACAGAGTGGTTTGGGTCAGAAGGAGCTGGAGGGCCCAAAGAAGGAGCAGTTTAGATAAGGTTGCTTGGCACCATGTCTAGTTGAGCTTGAATCTCTCCAAGCATGGAGTTCTCTCAGTCTTTTGGGGTCAGTTTCCCAGAATGTGACCATGCTGATGGTGAAAATCCTGTTTGGTGATAAATAATTGGAAATTCCTGTTTTCCAACCTGTGCCAAGCCCTGGTGCACCTTTGGGAGGAGCCTGTCAGGGCACAGAGGGCAGGGCACATGGATGGATTTCTGAATTTGATGATAGAAATGATCATCAGAAGTGAAAGCAAAGTATCCTGGTGTCCCTTTCTGTACTAATCCTTGATTTGGGATTGTTGCACACTCTCATCCTCAGTAGGGCTGGCATGCTCAGGGATGATCAAAGGGAGTTATGGCCATGCTTGGGAAACAACTGGTTGGAATCAATTTGTTCATGGAGGAGATTCACAAAGATGATTTATTTCTAAGTGGAAGCCTCTCTGAGGATGGAAAAGGGGAGGGAATACCCAAGTTTCTAATACACAACCACTCCACACAAGTATATAGGACAGGAAAAGAAAATAAGCTTTTCTCTCACGTTTTCTCTTCCAAAAGAGCCAAAAGACTAAGGAATGATCTCAGGTGATGAGAAGCGCTAAAATCAGGGTGGGAATAACCCCAAGCTTTGAAGGAAGCATCAATCCTCTTTGAAGGCAGGCCCTAGTGAGGGTCTGCTGGCCCAGCACAGACTCCAGGGCCCAGGGCAGCACTGCACACTCATCTCAGCAGCTCCAGCTCTCCCTGGAGCATGGTTCCCTCTCCCCATCTTTGCTGTCACTCTCCAGGCATTTTACTGTGTTGGAGAAGTTGGATCAGAGGCTCTCTCCATTCTTACAGGGCTCTCCATCCTCCCCTGTGACAGAGGTGTTCTCCTGCATGATGCTACTTCAGGAAATGCCACTTTTGCAATGTCCCCCAGTGTGTGACATTGCTGGTTTTTCACATCTCACATCCAACCACCTCGGCTTCCCTGCCCCTTTATTTTTCCCCATCAGCTGTTCAAACCTGTGTCAGTACCTGTTGTAAGGATGTCTGCAAAAGGGTTTAGGGTGGAAATCCATCCCATGGCATTGCTCATCCTGATACTCAGCTGGGGCAATGGATTTACAGACTGAAGAGTGTATGAATGGCTCAAATTTGTTTTCACGTAAAAAGTTCATGATTCTGATTTTGTACATGCTGCTCTAAGTAATTTTGCTTGCACAAAAACCCCTATTGACTGCAGTGAAGGGATGGAGTGGCTTTTGGGGGAAGTTGTTTGTTTGCTTCAAAGCCGGGTAAAGACTTTTCTTTGTGATTTCTAGGGAAATTCACGGCAGGGAATTTTATATGGTCATTATTTCAATAACCTCAGTACCTGATTAAACAAATAAATGCAAATTCTACAGAGAGGGATGAGTCATGCAGTGGCCCAGGAAATTATATTGTTTAAAAGTTCCCAGAATCAGGAGTGGTGTCTGAACTTCCATTATTTAGAGATTTTTACACCAAGCACCACAGAGGTGTTAAAAATATCCACGGCAAAACATTCCTGTTCTTTTTTGGTTGTTTTTTGAATATAAGTCAGATCAATGTTATAGGAGGATTCACCACATTTTAATTTGACGTTAAGAACTCAATGTAATATTTACTTCCCAGTTAGATGAAAACCTTTGACTCAGAGGAGGTGAGGAAGATGAGCCTTGCTGACATCAGGGAAAAACTCCCAGAGATTTCAGCAGAGCCATGACACAGGCTGTGGGTTCCCAGACTTCTGAGTGCATAAATCTGTTTACATGAGCTATCAGCAATAATGAATGAAGATATATTTGTTCTCAGCCTTGTTAGCCCTCAGTTTAAAACCATTATTGGTGCTTACTGGTAGCATTTTCTTAAATTTCTCATAGGTCTGTATCAAAGTACCACGGAAATTCTGGAATCAGAAATGGGTTCAGAGTGATTAATGAGGAAAGAGACTTAGTTACTTGGAAAATCCTTGATTCCAAGAATGTAGGTAGGTAAATATTCCTTATTTATATAACCTATTCTGGTCCAATTTGTGGACTGGGATTTTAAATTCTTATGTTGGTATAAATGGGAATGTATTGATGACATTAGAACCTAATTGGAGCAGGATTTGTATTGAATACATTGACTGGAATCAACTGGGACTGTTGCAGTAAAGACTCACCAAGCTGGGTTTCCAGACCACACTGTTCCAAGATTTATAAAACTCCAAACAGGAAGGATGAAGAAATGTGGATTAGGAAATTACAGCTAAATAGTTAGAAATTAAGGAGCTGACTGAGACAGACACTTGAGTACAAAAGATTGGCAGAAATGGCCATAAAAGCCAGGAATGAAAAGAAGGAAAAGAAGGAAGTCAACAGGATATAAATGCATCCATTGACAGCCAGTATCTCTCTTTTTGCCCACCCTGGAATACTATACTCCTTGTGAACAGCAGATATGCAAACTAAAAGCCAACAGTCCATGCCCTTTGGAGCCACCTGGAGTAACCCAATCATCTGAGGCATATCCAGAGCCACATCTGTCCCTGCCTGGTGTGAGGAAGAGAAGGAGGAAAGAATGGGGCAGCTGTCCTCCAAGGGTCCCTGTGACTGGGAGGGTTTGTCACTGGGGCGGGATGGGAGGTGATACTCCCAAAATGGGCTTTCTGATACGCCTGGCATTTGGGCAGTCACTCATCTGGGCTCTCTGTCAAGCTTCTTTTTCCACCCTGCATTGCAGGATGAATGCTTTCCTGGGAGCAGTTGTTACTGGAAGGAGGGAGGCAGCTCACCCTTTGGTTTTCCTGTCTACACTCCATGCATGGATGTGACGGCAGTGCAAAGCAGGGAAGGGGTAAACAGGAATCATCCCACTGATTTAAAAGGGGAACCCCCTTCCTAACACTCTGCACTTCTCCACGGTAAAGATTTGTTTGGAATTTACCACCTCATTGTCTCCTATCTGCATCAAAAGGCACCTCACATGAGGCAAAAACTCATGTAGAGCCTTTTCTTGTCTCTTTTGCAATTTTCTGTGGGCAAGTCAGTTAGGTTATTTTAGCCTTGTGAGCCAACTTAGTTATCTCAGGGTAGAATTTTGGAGCAGAGTTTCATCTTAACCCTGTCCTAACCACAGCCTCCAGGAAGCTTAAAACTCAAGAAATCAAGTTTGCATCTGTCTGCAAAACATTGCCTGTATCTAACCAGAGACTATATTTAGGCCCTTGGGTTTTGGAGATGTTTCAAGAGCCTGGTTTTTTTTTAACTCTGGTGGGATTTCATGGGAGTGTCTCAAAGTTTATTGAGTTTGCTGCATGAACTGTGGTGATCAGCTCCCTGTCTCAGTGGGAATGAGGCCTCAGTGAGCAGCTCTGAAACATCACCCAGTCCCAGTGTACTGACATTTAATTCCTTAAAAAAAGGAGGCACAAAGGAGAAAATAAATGAGTTGTCCGAGGTTGTTTAGAAAGGCTGTGTCAGGATCACCAGCAGTCCTTGTAAGGTGCCTGTCCATCCTACTCATCTCCTTGTTAGATTTTCTATCATTTTTATTTCACTATAAAAATATACTGATATTATGGCTCTCTGAGTTATATTTTCTGTTTTATCTGGTGATTTTAAACTGAGATCTTGGGTCTGGTTCATCATGTTTTATTCAACCAGTCTAATTCTTGTCACCAGAGAAGAGTAACTGCGCTTGAGCAAAGCCCATCAGCATTCCCAGATTATGGGTGGGGAAACTGAGGCAAGGAGGTGCAATAATTGGCCTGGAACAAGCTGGAGTGCCTGTAGCAATGTCCATACATATTCAGCATGGCCTCTCTTGCTCCTTGGTTCTCCCTTTTCCCTCATATCTTGAATGCAAATTAATTTAACGGTGTGATTTAAGGTAACTGCACCTTGAGAAACTCAGTAGGATTTTTGCCACTGTCTTGAAAAAAGAGGGGAATCATCCTTGTCTTTTTACTGCACCTGAGACTGTTTGTCCGGGGATTTTTGGGTCTCCTCATGTCACAAACCCTTTCCCAGGCTGGAGCTCCTGGAAGGCAGGAGACCTCCTGTACAGCCTTGAGAAAGAGGACAGTGCCCTTTTCTTTTAATTGTTTTTTTTTTGCGAGTTCCTCTCCTTATGATCCAAGAACAGGGAAATGAGGGGATGAGCTGAGACAAGAGGAGGATAAACCCATGCTGGGATTTTACAGCTTCAGTCATTCATTCCTAGTTAAATTAACCAATACTTCTACCAGGCTGGAAAAACAAGGAACAGCTACCCATGGAGAGCAAGGACCCACAGACAGGGCCCAGGAGTGTGTCCAGAGGGGGCTGCCTCTCTCTGTTGACTCCAGAAGGAGCCAGGGGTGGCTGTGCCCATCATTTAAACTCCTCACTTAAGGGTCTGAGGGCAATGGGGATGAATTTGGACCTATGGATGTCTGTGCTCCTGTTTTTCCTTGGTGAAATTGAGAAAGCCCTTCATTGTCCAATAATGATTCTGGAGCATTAAATAAATCAAAAATAGTGTGGGGATAACGTAATTTAACAGCTGGACATGGTGACAGGGAGTGGGAACCTGCTGGTCACCACTTATTTCGAGGTGAGAATTAAAACCAGAAGGTCACTTCCCCTGGAAGGTGTTCATCACCTGGGCACCCTTTGCTGTCACAGGAGGCTCCTTGGGAGCAATCTGAGATTACAGAGCTTCCCAGGGGGTTAAACTCTTGCCCCCCACCCTACAGCCCCTCCTCAGCAGTCCCTGTACCCCCTGGGTCCCTGAAGGGTTGAGTTGTGAGAGGAGAGACCCAGCCAACAGGGCTCCAAACACCAACCCTGCTGCCCTTGACCCCAAAACCCCGGGTTTGAAGATGCTCTTGAAAATCAGACACATCCTTGGGATTTGTCTGCCCACAGCTGAGAGCCTGAACACACCCACTTTGAAAGGATGTTTCAATGCCACGGCCACAGATCCCATCCAGGCAGAGTGGTCTGATCCCTGGGAATTCGGTGATGAGTCTGGGGCCCTGTTTGAACCATGAGGACACCACCCCACCTCCTTTCCCTTTTCCATCTGTGGCATCTTTTGCCCTGCCCAGAGTTCCTTAGGATGCTGTCCACAATGCTGGATGTGAGGCACTGGCTGCTGCCTGTGCATCCCAGGCTTGGCTATAAATCTCACACACAGGAGGTATTACATTGAAAAAAAAAAGAAATTGCAGACATTACCTTCAGCAAAGGAGCAGTTGGTCCCTTCATCCTCCTCCCCTGGCTCCTCTGTGGCTTTGTGGCACCCCAGGGGTGTTATCTGGGCTGGCATCTTCAGCGAGGGGTGGGGTTCATCCTTTCCAAGGTTTCCCCAAGGAAGCAGGAGCTGATGTGGTCAGAATTCTCTCCAGCAAGCAGCCTGTGCCTGGGGCTGCCCACGAGTCTCTTGAAGCAGCTGATCCTACTGACCCCTGTGTGTGTGTGTTTGGGGATTTGGGCATTTCCACCTCTCTCACACTCCTCTACACCAATGCCTCCTTTTTTTTTTTTTTTTTCCATTTCCCGAGGGATGACCATGTTAAATTCCCCACCCTTCCATCAATTTTCTACCACCTGGGATCATTTCCCTCTGCCTCGCCTCAGCATCCTCTCAACTCCCTTGCCGGCTCTCTGGCTAAAGGTTTTCCATCAATATTCCTGTCTCATCCTGCTCAGGGTAGAGCAGCCTCCAGCCACCCTGGCCTCGGGCTGGTTCTTCCCTCGCCGCTGCCCCTCCCCGCCTTGCTGCACCCCGAGGATGCTCCTGCCATCCCCGCGTGGTCCCTGCCCTGCCCGGCTGTCACCGTCCCTTTTGTACGGCCCACCCCCGGGGCCAGCCCACCCCACGGCCCCGTTCCCCCACCTGCCCGTGTCCTTTACAGCCCGTGGCCCTTCCCGGTCCCTCCTGTCCACCTCAATCACCCCGCTGACAGCGGCGTGTTGAGTGACACCGCTTCAGCTGTCCCGTGCCGGGACGGGCACATTTCGGCGTTTTATCCCTTTTTCCGATGCTGTAACTCTGTCCTGTCAGAAAAAAAAAATCCCACAAAGATTTGCAGAATAAAGCTACTTACTGCAGGTACAGCAGTTTAATGTTTTAATGGCCAGAGGGCTCCAGGAGGAGGAGGAGGAGGAAGAGGAGGGAGCTGGATTTGGAGCTGGTCCAAAATCCTCATGGGCTCTTTGCTTAGTGGTGGTCGGCAGGACAGGAGGAGCTGGGTTTTTGGAAGTTCTGGGGTCAATGAACAGGGGCTGAGCTCAACCAGTTCCATGAAGTCACACCAGTACAGCCAGCATCCTCCCCACTCTGGTGCCTTTTCACCTCTTCTCCATCAAAGCTGCTTAAAAAATAGCATCCCTGGGGGACTAGAAATGAATCCATTGGTGTGGATAAAAGTTTGCAGAGAATTTTTGACTGGCAAGTAATATTAATCACAGAATCATTGAGTCCTAGAATAGTTTGGGTTGGAATGGACCTTAAAGATAATCTTGTTCCACCCATGGGCAGGGAAGCCCTGCACTAGACCAGGTTGGTCCAAACCCCATCCAACCTCGCCTTGAACACTTGCCCTTTCTTTTTTTTCCTTATGTTGGAATTTAAAAATATCTTCAGCTTTCTCAGAGTTAAAGAAGCAAATTCCAAGCAAACCTGTCACTCTGCTCCTTACCAAACTCTTACGAGTCATAAACCAAAATGCCCTCTAAAATGATATACCATTTCCCCTCCATTTTGTGTCAAAATCTCCATGTTTAGTGTAATCTTGCTTCATAGGGGAAAAATACTTTTGAAATGTTTTCAGCATTTTTTGGGAAGGGAAATATTTTTGTATTAAAATCAGAGTGACCATACAACCCTGCAATCACTTCCAGACATCTGAATGCTCACCTAATAAGAATTATTAGGATGGGGACAGAAGCCAGGGAGCAGGGTCTGTGGTGAAAGACAGAATGTAATAGGATTATCTGGGAGAGCAATGGCCAAAAGTAAATGAAATGGGACCAGGCAACACTGCTGGGTGCAAAAACTCCGCCATCCTCACCACAGGAACATCCTCAGCATGGTTTTGACTGAGATGATTTCTCTCTCTCATCCTTTTCCAGCCACAGTTCAGGAGTTTGCATGGGATAAGACACATCCCAACAGGCAGCTGCATGCAGAAATCCTGATTTGGAGGTTAAAAGGCTTCAATAATACCAATGTGGGCCATTTGGCTTCGTGGCCAGCTCTGCCAGTCATACTGAATTTACTATTTCATATGCACAGGAAAGAGTGTGATTTTTAAAAAATTCTTGCTGTGCCATAAACTGCTTCCATGATCTTGGGCACATCATCCTGTGCCTCAGTTTCCCAACCATAAACAACATTTTGAGAGCGCTGTGCTCTCCCAGGGTTGGATAAGGACCTAAGAGACCCCCTGAGGCACTTAGATATCTCATTAATTCTTTCCTGTTTGGTTGGGAGGCCCCAGCACAGGTTGCCCAGAGAAGCTGTGGCTACCCCTGGATCCCTGGAAGTGTCCCAGGCAAACTGAGGCTGACAGAGGGCTTTGGTGTCAGTGGAATGTGCTGGTGCTCGCAGGCGGTATCAGGTTTCACAAGGCTGTGAGGAGGCAGCTGGGAACACACTGGGCACGTGGAAGCTGTAAAAAATGGACCTTTTCTGTTCAGAGCTACTGATACACCTCGTAAGGATATTGAGAGCAGCAGTTTGGCTCGGGGACCCCACATGATCCTATGCAGTCATGAGATGAACTCTGTATTTCCTATAAGGTATTGCCTTGTTCCTTATGGAAAGAAAGGAGGTTGTCCCTCAAAATCCACCACCTTGGTCCATGGAACACATTTGTGAGCTGAAAATTTCGGTGCAAAATGGATAGTCCTTTATTTTATTTTACTTACTTTTATTTTATTTTGTTTTAATTAAAATTCTGCTTGTCTGAAAAACAAAAAAATGTTGAACGGGCTGAATTATTATTTTCTTTTAATCCCAGTTAGTAACCTGTAGGGCATAAACTGCATAAGCTGCCCAAACTACATTTGCTTAATTTTTAGTTTATTTTTATTCATTACTTTCAAATTAATTGGGATGTAGATAAACCCAGCCCTATACAGGGCTCCCTGCTGATTGTCATCCATAAAATTATATGGGTAACTATAAATTCACTATAGGAAGGAATTTCTGTACTCTCTCTATTTCTATATTCTCTGGGTATTTCATTGCCCAGAGAAGCTGTGGCTGCCCCATCCCTGGAAGTGTCCAAGGCCAGGTTGGATGGGACCTGGAGCAACCTGGGGTAGTGGAAGGTGTCCCTGGCCATGGCAGGGGGTAGGATGAGATGGTTTTTGTGACCATTGGTATAAAGTCCCTGTTGGAGTGAGGTAGAGAGGAATTATATTCAGAAACTTAAGTTTCATTTTTTCTGGTTCTTCAGTTCAAGTGAGGAGATTGAGTTTTGTTTCTCCACATTCCCCAGAGGGACATGAAGAGGATGGAGAGGAACAGATCATCTGCCCCTCTGGCTGTGCCTTCATCCCCAGTTCCTGGGTAAAAGTGGCCAGGAACAAGGCAAGTTGTGGTGCCTCACACCTGCTTGCATTTTTGTGGGGGTGGAAAAGAGCAGATGTCCAGAGCTGCCAGTGCTGGGAGTCCTGCAGGAATGTGGGGCCTGTGACAGCTGATTGAGCTGGAGGGGGTTTGGATGGGGGTGGGAGGGGTTTTTGGTGCCTGCTCATGGCCTTGGAGAGCTGGTGATGGGGAAGAAAAGGTGGAAAGTTTGTGTAGACTCCAGGATGAAAAGGTTGTTTGAACCTGGAATATTTATGGCCTGGGTGTGGAAATTCACTGCTCTTCCCTTGGGAGACACCCAGTCTTGAAGTCTTTGCTGGATTTTGAGTGTATTTTCTGGGTTGGGTGATGGAAAGATCAGGTTGTGAATCCCGTCAGCCTTGGACTGATACAGAGAATGCCAACAGCTATCCTCAGCCAAATCCCCTGGAGTTTCATTCCAGCAGTCCCTTGCACCATTACCAAGGGACAGCAAGAGTGGGAGGACACAAAAATCTCAAGAAAAAGACTGAGAATTAGCCTGGTTTGCACCCAGTATTTAACAAATCTTGTAAAAAAGTCTCCTACAAGTGGCCTTTGCATTCTCTGAAATGGCTGTTGTTGAATTTATTTATATATTGAATTTATTTAATTATTACCTTTGCAAATTCATTGTCTGAGGATCCAACATGTCACTGATCTCATATTACTCCTGCTGTTATCATTACTGATAGACAAGAAGTGACTTTCCCAGAGCCCCCAGTAAGCGTAGAACAGGGCTGGCAGGTGAACCTGTGCTCCAGGTGGTTCCATCTTTTAAGGACATTCAGTCTCAGTTATGGAGTTCCATTTTCTGAAGGCTGGGAAGAGAGGAGAGATTTTTCTGAGGCCATCCAGATTGAAAGTGGATCAGGTAAGGTCCTGGGAAGGCAATGAGCTTCATTTGTTTGCTCCTCTTACCTGGTGAAGGTCAGGATCACCAAGGAGGCTGCCTTGATGCATTTGTTTTTTGTGGCTATTGCCCAAACCAGAAAGCCACTGTGCCACTGATCCCCTGAGCTCGACAGCTTGTGACTGTCCTAATTTATTGGTGTTAGAATAGGAACAGTAGATTCCTGCCTTCTCCTCTGTACAGGGGTGTGTTTCCATGGCAGGCGGATTGAACTTTAAGGTCACTTCCAACTGCAACCATTCTATGATTTTTTGACAGTTCCATCTGCCTCCAAGGCAGGAGAAAAGACCCTGAAGAAGGATTGTTGAGTTCTGGCGTGTATTTAGACAGGATAAAAAAAAAGGGATGCCTTAGGGTAGTGTTTCAGTCTCATCCCACTGGTGTTTTCACAATAAAGCAACTTAAGGAGGATCTCCTCAAGGTCCAATTCCATGTCAAGCTTATGGAAAACAGCCTGCAGACAGGCACACACACACACTGGATACACCATCCAGTGCAGATTTGTCTTTCTGAAGTCAGGACGTGAAACTTATTGTCCCTGGCTGCCAGAGGATGGAAAAATCCTTCCTGCAGTTTCCAGGCAATTTCAAGGCTTCATCCAGCCCTGATGAGAAGAGTTTCATCGTTTCCCTCTCCTCCTTCTCCATCCTCACAGCTACAAAGAGCAAGTGGCCAGAGTTCCTCAGGAGGCCCTTGGGGTCATGGCAGAGCTAGGCACACCCTGAACCCAAAATCCCATCCTGGAATCCCTCAGGGCAGGCAATTCCCAAATTAACACCTTGCAGTGAGAACTCTTGAGTGCTAATTGAGCTGGATTTATGGGCAGGGGGTTCAAATGGGGGCAGTGCCAAACCTTATGTGACTTAAATAAACGGAGTCCCCACCACCAGGTCAATGATTTGGAGCCCTTGCAGATGCCCTTTGCTGTTCCTCCACCCAGGAGCTGGAGGCATCCTCCCTGGTGCCCAGCTGTTGCCCTTGAGGTTTACACAGCTGCCGTGGGGAATGGGGGATTGGAGGGTGGGAGGTGCAGCCTCCCAAGTGCCTCAGACCCACAGCGGGGTCAGAGGTGGCCACGTTTGGGCTCAAAGGGGAACAGGTGGGTACAGGGCTGACATTTGGAACACTGGCACTTTTATTTTTAATGGCCCTCCCCCCTGCACACACAGCACTGGAAGTGACTATGAAATGCATCTGGCTCGACTGAACAGGCCTCCTGCCCTTAAGTGAGGGAATCATCTTGGGTTTGGGGGTTGAATATTCATTCAATTTGCGTTTTAACCCATGCCAACCCATTCTGAATTAAAGCATTAATTTAGACTTAAAATGTATTGAACAGGCTGTGGTCAAGGCTTCCTTCCTCCTCCCACCTGTGGGGTCTTTTTCTCTCTGCCTCTGTTTTTCTCTTCATTACTGGGTCAATGGGTCTGTGCAGCAGCAGGCACAAGGATACCTCAATTAGAGCTGTGGGAATAACCAGTTATTCAGATCACTGGAAGCCCTAAAAAGCTGGGGAAAAGATCTTGCTGTGGTTTAACAGAAGTGTTCTCTTAAAACTGGGTTGGAAGTGGCTTCTTGCTGGATTCAGGCAATGAATGTAAGCACAAACAGAGAGGGACATGTGAAAGAAGTTGTTTTGAGTGAGAAAACAAAGACTCACAGCACTAACAATAAATAGAAGGTGTTACAGGCAATGATCAACCCATCAGGAGCTCCCAACAACCCTGAAACATCACTGACATTTTCACTGAGGAGAAAAGTGATAGGAAGTCACCACATTTATCTCAAACTTGTACCAATGGTCAGGATACTGCCCGTGGCAAGGCATTTGGAACTGGGTGAGCTTTAAGGTCCCTTCCAACCCAAACCATTCTGTGATTCTCTGATTGCTTTCTCCTGGAGTGACAGGTTTGGTGTTCATCCACGTGACTTCCATGAGTCTGTGGTTTTACTCCTGAGAGGATAATATCCCTGGGACCAGTACCTAAACATGAGTCCACCTTAGCAGGGTCCATCTGGGAGTCTGCTGTGTGTGACACCAGATTAACATTTTGGACAGAGAGAGGCCGTTAATGCTCTGCTCCAACCCTCTGTGTGATGACAGGCTGTGGAGCTCCACAGCAGGCCAGGGAGACAAAATCCCACCCCAGGAATCTCGTATCAAGTGTCTGGCTTTACACATCTCCCTGCACAGCTGGGATCATTGTAAGTTGTTCTTTTTTCTCTCTTTTCTTTGAGAACCTTAAAAAGGGTTTGTTTTTTTTTTTTTAATTTTTAAATCTGGACTGTGGCATGTCTTACATAGAAGCCAATTTGTGCAAATAAAAAAAAAATAGTGTCATTTGATTCCAGCCCTGAGGAATACAGTGGCAAGCCATCCCTTCCACTGGAGGTGAAGCAAAGCCCAGGAGCAGCCTGCTGCAGGCTCTTTCCTTTCATGTGACTAATACACACAAATCCCCCATCCCCGGGGGCTGGGGGATCACTGACAGCAGGGCCAGGCTGTGAGAAAGGGGTGAGGGGAGCCAAACTGTGCTCTCCTTTCATTCACCAGGGTCAGCTGTCCCACCTGTTCCTCCTGCTTAGACACGGGGAGCAGGGATGGATGGAGGGCATGGGGCAGTGCAGCATTCACAATGAAAACTCATCGAAGGGAAGGAATTCCCTATTAAAATGAGAAGCAAGTGGGCATTTGCCAGAGAGGTGGAAGAAGAGAGGCTGCAGGACACAGCGGGGCTGGCATTTGCCCGAATCACTTCTCTGAGAACTGGGGAGCAGGCCAAGAACAAGTTTCCTAATGAAAGACTAGTGATGGATGAAGCTCGGTAGGTGCTGGGTTGCAGTTTGATTCCGAAACCCAATCCTCCACCAGCTGTTTGTTTAAGCAAATGCCAAGGTTCGCTCTGCAGCAGTGCCTGTGGAGACTTCCCCGAGAGATTTCTTCCGTCCAAACGACACCTCTTGATTTTATCCTTCTCCTCCGGGGTCCAACTTGAGCAGGTTTTCTTTGGGGCTGTTATCACCTCCTTCACAGAACCTGCAGCAGGCATCTTTTTCCCACAGACACATGGGATTGTGTCTCTTTGCCCCTGTTTAAACAGAAAGCTTTTTTAGGGTTGGGCACTCCCTGGTGCTGTGTGGCTACAGAGCACCCAGCACAACAGAGCTGTAGCCTTTTTTTGGGTGCTGTTTGCGTGACAAAAAGCCCTGTAACATGGAGATTGAAGGAGTGATGGTCCATCACAGCGATGGGAAGTGTGGGTGAGATGTGCCTGTGAGCAGCCCAGCAGAGGAAAATCTCCGGGAAGAACCTCAACACCAGGATATTTTTCACAGTGCAGATGCAGCTGGAGCTTTATTTGAAATAGCTTTTTTTTTTCCTTTGTGACTGTATTTTTGACTGAGGAGGATTTCTGTACCTGGCAGGTATTGGGAATGTTTAGTCTGGAAAAAGGAGGCTCAGGGGGGATCTTATTGCTCTCTACACCTGAAAGGAGGGAGTAGCCGATTTGGGTTTGGTCTCTTCTCCCAGATAGGAGATAGGACAAGGAGAAATGACCTTAAGTGGTGCCAGGGGAGATTTAGGTTGGATATCAGGGAATTTTCTTCACTGAAAGAGTGGTTAAGCATTGGAACAGGCTGCCCAGGGAAGTGGTGGAGTCACCATCCCTGGAAGTGTTAAAAAAAAATGAATAGATGTGGCACTTTGTGACATGGTTTAATGGTAAGGGGGTTAATTTAGTGATAAGTGGTCAAAGGCTGGACTCGATGATCTTGGATGTCTTTCCCAACCTTAATGATTCTGCGATGGGTCTGGGAGCCAGCCTTGACCTTGGTTTTCCCTGGCAATCCCAGGTGCTCCACAGACCCCAAGGGAGCAGGGGAGCATCCTCTGTGTGGCTGGGAGAAGAGCAAAGCTGCAGCAGACAAATCCCCTGCAAGATCCTGGTTTCTCCTTGCCCAGTTGCCTTGTGCATCCCCAGGCTCCAGGATCTGCCAGGGGCAGGGGGCTGGGGGAACCCACATCCCCTCTGTGACCCATGGGAGACGTGAGCACAAACACACCCAACCTTGAAACCAAAGAAGCCTCAAACCTGTCATTAAAGCAGCTGCACTGGCAATAAATTTAGTATTTGAAGAAGTTCAGTGCCTGTTTAAAATGCAGCGAGAGTAGCTATGGGAACAAGCTCAACAGAGCTTTATCCTGCTGAAAAGTGACTCTGTAAAGATGTGGAAGGCTCCTGGAAGCACCGGCGTTTTTCCTCTCAAAGGAGAGCTGAATCTCTTAAAAATTGGGTAGAAAAAAGGGCCAGGCAAGTCAGGCAGTTCATTTACAGGTTGCAAATGTAAGTAGAAGTAGTGGTAATAAAAGGTTTTAGAATCTGAAAAAAAAAAAAGTTAATAATATGAATGTTAAGATTTCCAAGGAAGAAAATGCTTTTCTTTTCCTGTGTCAAGGAGTAGTAAAATAGGGAAATTTGTGGCCATTGGTGATGCCTGATGAATACAAACACCAGAGTAAAGAGAAGAAGCCTGAGTGCTGTTCTTACCCAGAGACGCTGTCAATTCTCTATCCCTGGAAGTGTCCAAGGCCAGGTTGGGTGGGGCTTGGAGCAACCTGGGCTAGTGGAAGGTGTCCCTGTACATAGCAGGGGGTGGGAACTAGGTAATCTTTAGGATCCCTTTCAACCCAAACCATTCTGTGATTCTAGGATCTTTGGCCAGGGGCTCTTTCTTCTCCTGATTTGGGAATGATCATGAGCGAGCTCTATTGGCTTTCTCGTACTCAGATTCCTGCTTAGCACCACTGCCCTGCCTCAACTCACCTTCCCACGGAGAGTAGCCTCACCCAGCTGCATTCTGAGGGCCAGCAGGAGGAAGACTGGGATTCAAAGGGAAATCTGATCAGGGAAGGTTTCCCAAATCCTCTAGGTTCCCTTGGAAATCCCAGCTCAGCACCCTGCCTGCTGGTGTCTAACGAGCCTCTCAAGAAAAAGAGACATCAAACCCCAGGATTTATTATCAATCAGCACAGCTTCTTAACACCTTCTCCATGACCTTGGTTGCTAGGAAGTTGGTGTCAATACAGGAAAAGTGAAGTATTAATAGAAAGAAAGAGCAGCTGTAAGAACTCAGCACGGAGCAGCATGGCCAGTGGAAGTCTTCCAGGCTACTGGTAACCCAGGCTTCCAGGAGAGGGGTAATGGTTTCACACTGAAAGATGGCAGATTTAAATTACATATTAGGAAGAAATTGTTCCCTGTGAGGGCGGGGAGGCCCTGGCACAGGTCTCCCAGAGAATCTGTGGCTGCCCCTGGATCCCTGGAAGTGGCCAAGGCCAGGCTGGATGGGGCTTGGAGCAACCTGGGCTAGTGGAAGGTGTCCCCACCCATGGCAGGGGGTGGAATGAGATGAGCTTTAACGTCCCTTCCAACCCAAACCATTCCATGATTCTATGACAATGCCAAGCTGGAAAGCAGAGATCTCTCTGAGCTCTGTGTCTGGACACAGTCACTAAGTTCAAGCAGTTTCAAGCCCTTTTTCCCTATCACGTGTCCAGCACAGCACACTTTGTATTGGAGGGGAAGCTGCTTATCCAAAGATAAATCCAAGAGAAACACAATACTGCTGGTCACTAAATGACCATCACCAGCAATCACATGACATCGGTCCCCTAGAAACCTGATCTAGGGAGTGACACCCCTGCCCAGGACAGGGGGCTGCAATAGATGAGCTTTTTGGTCCCTTCCAACCCAAACTGTTCAGTGATTTTATGATTCTATCATTCTATGCTCCAAGAATGAGCTACATGAGTCTGGCTTTCCCCTGGGATTTGTTATGCTCTCTTTACAGGGATGGGTGCAGGAATTGAGAGCACAGGCAACATTTCCACATTATTTCCTCATGCCAAGGCCTGACTTTGGCGAGCAGAAGGCAGGGAAGGCTGGTACCCTTGATGTGGGGTGGTGGATACATCAGCAGGGCTGGGAGGGAGGAGGGGAGCTCCCGAGTGGTTGCAGACAAAATGGTTAAACCTCTCCTTATCCCACATTATCCTCCCCTCAGCTGTTCCCTGTGAGGTGCCATGTGGTGTCCAACAACTGCCACATTCCTCTCGTGAGGTGGCCGCCGTGTGACAGAAGGGGGAGCATGAGGGGACCCCTCATTTGGCTCCTGCAAGGCCCTTCCATCCTAAAAATGCTCCAAGTCCTGGGAAAACTGAGTCTTTCCATGCTGCTGCCCCTGAAAAAGGCCTCACGGGCAGTGTCAGCCCTGTCTTACACACAAATGACTCGACAATGAAGCTGTTTGGCCCAAACCATGCGCTGGTGAGTGCAAGAGCTGGGAATAGATCCCACATCTCCTTTTCCTGTGCTGTCTGCTTGAACCTGGAGTTTCCCTAAAGCACAGGGAGTTAAAGAAAACACTCCTGGACCTGTGTCAGGCAGAGCAGTGGCAGCCCGGGGTTGTGTTTCAAGTGTCAGACAGGTCTTTGATGGCTCCATGCTTCCATCTAGTGACAAAAAGCCACTGCTCACCCCTCCTGCTTGGCTCTGCCTCCTTTCTGATTGCAAGGCAGGTGTTTCTCAGATTCCTGATGCTGAGCCTGTCTGCAGGGCTATCTCCATTCATTTACAAAATCTAAACCCCAGAATGAGTAACTCAAAACAAACAAAATCGGGGGAGAAGTTTTTGAGCGGAACTGTTCTTTGGCCAGAAAAAAGTGGCTTGCACATGTATACAAACATGCACTTGCTCATCAAAATGTTCTGCTTTCCTCTTTAGTTGGCAATATCCCTAAAAATGGACATCATCCTGTGGTGACAGAGTATTTACATGTCCCATATCAAGGCTTCTGTGTGGCTGAGCCATTCCTGTCCTGATCTGAATTCCTGGTTATTAAGGACAATGTTTTTCATAGAATCATGGAATCACAGAATGGTTTGGATTGGAAGGGACCTTAAAGCTCATCCAGTTCCACCTCCCTGCCATGGACAGGGACACCTTCCACTCTTCCAGGGTGCTCCAAGCCACATCCAACCTGGACTGGAACACTTCCAGGGATGGGGCAGCCACAGCTTCTCTGGGCACCCTGTGCCAGGGCCTCCCCACCCTCACAGGGAAGAATTCCTTCCTAATATGCAAACTAACCCTGCTTTCTGGCAGTTTGAAAACATTCCCCCTTGTTCTGCCACTCCAGGCCCTTGTAAGTTGCTTCTGTCCTTCTTTCCTGTTGCCTCTCTTCAGATACTGGCAGATAAGAATTAGGTCTCCCCAAAACCTTTTCTTTCCCAGGCCAAATAATCCCAATTCTCTCAGCCTTTCCTTGCAGGAGAGTTGCTCCATCCTTCCAGTCATCTTAGTGGCCTCCTCTGGACTTGCCCTTCCCCTCTTTCTTTTCACATTTCAGCTCCTTCTTGGGGAGGGCTCCCTGTGCATTATTTTACTTAATCTGAGACTTTCTGCAAAGAATAAACTCCTTATCCCAGTCAAATCCTTCTGATCTGCACACCTTGGACATTTTGTTGGGTTTTTCCTGGATAAAACATTTCCTTATGATTGGATCACAAAGTGCTATGGATACTAATACTGATAGTTTTTGCTGACTATGACCTACAGAGTTGGAGTGATGAGTTGTGCTGGGAGCAGCAGCGTCAGGGCATTGAGGGCAACAAGAAGCCATAATGGCCCTGCCCAGCCTCACCTGGGACCCCCTCCCCAGCCGGGCCATGGATCAGGAGCCCTGTTTAACCTCATCTGTGGCCTTGTGCCCCCTCCCTGAGCTGTGCTGTAGAAATACTGCTCTGTAATCCCCTCTCTGGTTCTGCCTTTTAGCTGGATCGTGGGCTTGTGTTGTAGCTGAGCATCCTGCCCTGTCTCCGCTTGTTTCTGAGGAGATTTCCTGAAGGCACCTGGTCCTTCCCCTTATTTGGGGCTGTGAGTGGACCCTGTTACCAGCATCTGTTTCTGTCTGCTGCATTCAAGTTGTCATCCTTGAACAGCCTCTTCTTTGGTAATACTTCTTTGTTTAAGAATTGCCTCAAGTTTTCTCTTCCTTCTGACCACGTTTCCAGTGTAATTCCACTAATGAGTAAACCGAGTGTAGATCACTGATGGGGTTAACTCAAACTGGGTTCCTGTAAACATTGTCTGTATATGGCTGAGATGCTGAGGCTTGGCCTAAGAATGAACCAAGCACAACTGGTTCCACTGCTGGGCAGAGCTCCAGAGCTCCCCTGAGGGTTGATTGCCCGTGACTTTTTGCCACTGAGTCTCTGAAGTGAGGCTGAAGAGGAACCTGAGCAAGCCAGTTCCACCTCCCTTTGGGGCTGAGGTGAGAGCATGAGCACATTCTGCTGCTGTTTGGTGTGTGGTAACTCATTAAACCTCAGTTATGCTGTGGGGTCTGGGAACTTTCTGTGAATGTCAGTGGAAACTTCCATGAAGGCTTCCACACCAGGGCAGGGGCTCAGCACCCCATTGAGGGACTCCACCAAAATCCATCTGGGCTTCAGAGGAGGGTGGAGGTGGGATTAGAGATGCTGTTCAGTGTCTGAGGGAGGCTGGGCTGGGTTTTCCCAGCAGCCAAGGCTCTCCAGAGCATGAATGATAACTCTGTGAAAGCCCACTACCCTCTTTTCCACAGGGAATAGGACCTGGAGGGGTAAAGCTACTTGAGCAGTGATAAGGGAACTAAACACCCTCTGGGCAGAATTCCCAGCAGATGCTGTTAAGAATACCATGGAAAAATTGAAATAAGAATATATAAGGGAACATTGAAGTCCACTTGCTCTGAAAGTCAGTCCCTGATTGAATATCAGCATATCAAGAAACCCTTCCACCAGTTTTTCTGTCATGTTGTAGGAGGGAAAAAAAGGGGATGAAATGGATTCATTGTCCTCCTGTTGGAGGCTCTAACCATATACCAATGGAAGAACAATCCCAGGTTATTTTTGTTATGGTTATTAAAGTCCTGGAACAAAACAGTTAATAGCAGCAAGCAGCTTAGGTTAATAATTAAGCACCCTCAATGGACAGTTCTGAGCTGTCTGTGACGGGATTTGAGCCTTTTGGGAAACTTGTCTGGTGGGTTTCAGCACTGGGCAGAGTGAGTGACACAACCCCAGCCTGAAACCTTTGGCAGAGCTGGTGCCAAAGGGATGGAGTCCTTGTGCTGGTGTCGGAAACCCCGCACTAAACTCATCAGAGGAATGGAAGAAGAGCAAACTGAATAAGGTAAGTAAAGCCAGAAAAAGTCTTAAAAAGAATAATAAAATTAAATCTAAATGAAATTTTATGCACCTGCTTTGGAATGCAGCATTCACTTGCACCAGGGTGCTGGACTCTGCCACGTGCAAGTTGCAGTGTGTTAAAATGTGCAAGAAATAGCATGAGAGTAGTTACAGTAGGTCTTGTGGTACAACAAAGAGTAGAAACTGGGTTGGATGGGGCTTGGAGCAACCCGGTCTGATGGAAGGTGTCCCCCTCCCATGGCAGGGGGTTGGAACTGGGTGATCTTTTAGGTCTCTTCCAACCAAAACCATTTTGTGATTTAAAAATGTGGCTAAATTAATTCATCTATTTTTTTCCATACTAGTACAAAACCCAGGGTGAAGGCAGGAGAAGTTTATGGTCTATCTTTAAATGTCAGAGCAGTTTCTGACATGGATTTTATAAAGGAAATGTGGGATATCTCTGGCTATGACAGCAAGTAAGACCTGGTCTGCAAGTACCCAAATATTTATTTTCTTAAATTATTAGAAGAGTTCACAGCTGTTGCTCCCACAGGTTTGCAGTGAGAAGAAAGAATACAGATGGGGTTTGTTTAAAAGTTACAGGAAAGGTCCTGGAGCCAGACTCTTGTGAATTCCTCATCCAGTGTTCAAGATGAAGCTTTGGAGAACATTCCTGCTGAGTGCTGGGCTGGTATTCTTGGCAGGTGGGTGATGGGGAGGTGTTGTGTCCAACCACACCTGTAAAATCCAGTAGGGATTGGATATAGACTGCCTGTGAGACGTGGGGAAGAACTCCTAAAAGGTGTTGAAAACTATGGGATATTGACTGGCACACTGGACATTGTCCACCCTTATTATTGATTTTCCATGGCATTATTTCCATAGCCATAGAGGAGATTTCTGGATTAATTTTTAATTCTCTGTGTTCTACCTGGGTTCATATCATACCTGTTGTTTTTTGTTCACTTGGTGATAAATACGTCACTCTTTGCATGTCGATATTAAGGGTTCATGATGCAAAAGTGTCCAATATTTGGCTTTGATGATCAATACTGATGTTGGGTCAGATTTCATTCAAACAGCTAAGAAATTGGAAATCTTCTAAAATGTTAATCAGAAAACTGGATATCACTGTAAAATGACTTCTGGAAAATTCTGGTCAATGGCTGCATAAAAAGAAGCCAAATGCTGGTTCATCTCTCAGCTTCAGAGAATGAGAGTATCCAAAATAAATCCTCAGTTGTCTTAGGAATTTGGTGCCTTTATGAAAGGCATGGAATAGCAGGTTATAGATGACTTAATATCATGAAACAGGAGCTCTTCTCCAGGCCTGTATGTCTTACCTAAGGACTTTAGAAAGAAATTCCTGGACAGGCTCTCTTGGAGCCAGAAAAGGATGCATTTTGTAGGCAGCCTTAATTTTGGTAGGGTGCACGGAAGTTGGCAAACATTTCTTTGAGAGACGAAGGAATAAACATGAGGTTTATCATCTTTAATTCTTGAGGAGGACAGGAAGCTCAGGCTGCAGCTTGGTTCAGCAAGCCCTGAAGGCATCGACACCTCCCTGAGGGGAGCTGTAAAGGGGGGAGAGAAGTGGGGGGAAAAGGGTGGGCAACATGATTCATTTGGATGCCTGAGAAGGAGAAATGAAATAAAGGGTGAGATAACAGGAAGACAGCTCTCAGATCACTGTGTCTCATGCTGAACAAGGTATTTTAGATGTTTGCATTTCCCTTCAGCCTGATGGAGCTGGTTTGGTTTCGCAGGGACAGCCTCAGGATCGCTCGTCAAGCCCCATGAGGGCAGCATTGCTGGAGGAACGTGGATTACCATCACTCTGGATGGTGAGTTTTAAATCCTTATGAAGAACGTGTTGAAACAGAATCATAGAAAGGTTGGATTGAAAGGGATCTTAAAGATCACCTTGTTCCACCCCCCTGCCATGGGCAGGGACACCTTCCACTAGCCCAGGTTGCTCCAAGCCCCGTCCAACCTGGCCTGGAACACTTCCAGGGATGTAAAAATAATCAGCTCCCTTCTGAGGTTTGTGGTTTGAGTGACAAACCCTACCCAAAAGAGCCATAGGCCGTAACACTCACAGCATGAAATCAGCTTGAAATTACGACTTCATAAGCTATTGCTGAAGGTTTATTTCTAAGCAACGGAAGTCCAAATGTTTACCTTATTTTTGCAGATGTAGGGCTAGAAATTTCTTCCCTGCTCCTGCCCTTTCTTTGAAGAAAATCTGAAAATCTCACCCTTTCATATGTTCTCTGATGCTGGAGCTTTTACAAACTCTAATGATAAACATGAGAGCTGAGTGAAAATCACAGAAACTGATAAGTCATGTCCATTTGGGCCCAAAATGAGTGTGCAGATCTAGGTCTGATTTTCCACAGCCATGAATATTTATTCGTTGGGAAGAGAGTTGATCTCTGAACCAGCTGTTCATGGTGGTTAGCTGGCACAGGCTGCCCAGAGCAGTGGTAGAGTCACCAGGGGGATTTAAAAGATGTGTGGAAGTGCACTCGGGGACAAGGTTTTTACCCTTCCAATTCTCCCTCCCATCCCCCTGGGGAAAAAGTGAGTGAGTGGCTGTGTGGGGCTGAGTTGACTGCTGGGGTTAAACCACCGCAACATGAAATTACATAAACACGATTTTAAAAAGCCTGATCAAGGACTCTAAGCGTTACTCCTAGAGAAGCTGAGTTGTACCTCTAAAAATGTTTGTTGTGCGGCCGGGAGTGATCTTGTCCTCACAGAGCTCTTCTGATTGACTTTATTCCTTAGGCTCAACATTCCTCCAGGTAGAATCTGTCTCTCCAGCCAGTGCATCCCAGCTGGAGGTGTCCCTGGTGAATCCAGACCTGCCCAGGCTGCCATGTGATGTCTCTCCTCTGTATTTGGACTTGCCGAGTATAAGGTGCAGAACAAGGTACGATCCACAGTTACTCTGTGGGTGAGACCTTGCCCTTTGTCAGACAGAATCCTCATTTTCATTCAGTGTCTGCACACTGATTACAGACCAGGATCAAGACGCCCTGCAGATCCAGGCAGCCATGGGTCATTTTATTACTAATGAATAACAATTATTGTCTGTGCATGTCTAATGAGAATGTTTGTGTTTTGCATTAACATTAATTTGGGTAGAGTTCTGATGTAGTCCTGTCACCTTCTGTGATTAATTGTGATTTCTTGCTCTGCTTCCACATTTATTTTAAATTGTTGTTTTAGAGTTTGGGTTCAGATATGTGAAGTTTGGGCTGACAGTGTAAACCTCCTTTGCTCTATTGAAGCCTCAGTGGTCTTGCTGAGATCGGAGACCCTGTGAAGGTCCTGGCATTCCCTAAACACAATCTAAATCAAAATAATGTAATATTACACATTTTCTTCCACCTAGGTCTTCACCCCAGGAGGGTTTGTACTATGTGGAGGTGATCTTTAAAGGACATGTGATTAACAACCTGACTGAGGTGGAGAAAGAGAACTATTCTTTCAAGGTAATCACCAAGCAAATGCAGAAGTGAGGATAAAGAATTAGAGGTATTGAAGGGAGTCAAGCTTCAGCGTTGTGTCACAGGAAATACATTAAAATGGATGGAATTACAGAATGGTTTGGATTGGAAGGGATGTCTAAGACCGTTCAGTTCCAACCCTAAGCTAAAGAAAGATGGGGAGAGACTTTTTGCAAGGGCATATTAGAGACAGAACCAGGGAGAATGGCTTCAAACTGAAAGAGGGTAGGTTTAGACCAGATGTTCGGAAAAAATCCTTCCTGTGAGGGTGGGGAGGCCCCAGCCCAGGGTGCCCAGAGAAGCTGTGGCTGCCCCTGGATCCCTGGACGTGTCCAAGGCCAGTCTGGATGGGGCTTGGAGCAACCTGGGCTAGTGGAAGGTGTCCCTGCCCATGGCAGAGGGTGGAACTGGATGATCTTTAAGGTCCCTTCCAACCCAAACCATTCTGAGATCTCTTGCAGAGCAGAATCCTTAACAACGACTGTGTGCTTTGGGATAAGGCCTGGTGTATTTGGAAGTCACATCCCTCCTCTGTGCAAAAAACCCCAGCCTTTTCAGTAAATTGCACATTAAAGCCGAAGAGTCATCGGGTGGTTCAGCTAGCTTAGAGAGCTGATGAAAAATCACCAGGGGATGCTGTTAATGAGGCACATTCCAAGCTAAATAAACCACAATGTGTCTCTTTGTTTTGGGGCTGGGACCTGGGAGCTACACGTATTAAAAATTAATTTTGCCTCCTCATTAGATTGAAAAAGCTGCTGCAGGCAGCAACAAGTCTGAGCAGCTCACAAGTCTTGTGTCAGCCAGTGGCCCCAGTTTCATGCTGCTCTTGGCTTCTTTCTCCACATCTTGTCCAGCCTAGGGTATGGTGGGATGTTGCCTTTGCTCCCCAGAAGTGGCCATTGCTGGAGGAAGTTTGTGGCTGCTCATTCATTTTTAACATGACCAGGAGTAGGAGGGAAGGCAAAGGCTGAGCTCTGAAAGGGAATGGGCTTCAAGGAAAGCTTAGGAAGAAACCAGGGCACATGCTGTGGTATCTTTGAATTAATACAACAGATAAATTTTTAATGATATTTATTGGGCTGTCAGCAGCATCTGTAAGTGTCAGTGAGGACATGAGGGGGTTCATAAAGGAGGTGCGGAAGATGAGCGTGTCCAAAAAAGGATGGGGAAGGGTCTGGAGCACAATGAGGAGCAGCTGAGGGAGCTGGGGGGGCTCAGCCTGGGCAAAAGGAGGTTCAGGGAGGACCTTCTCACTCTCCACAACTCCTTGACAGGAGGAGGCAGCCAGGTGGGGGTTGGTCTCCTCCGCCAAGTTACGAGAAACAAGACAAGAAAATTGCCTCAGGTTGCACCAGGGGAGGTTTAGGTTGGATATTAGGGAAAATTTCTTCCCCAAACGATTGTCAAGCACCAGGGAAGTGGTGTAGTCACCACTTCTGAAGGGATTTTAAAGACGTGGCACTTGGGGACATGGTTTAGTGAATTTAGCAGTGTTGGATTAACGGTTGGACTTGATGATTTTCAAGGTTTTTTTTCCTCAGTGGCCAAGGTAGTGCTCTCCCAAAGAAATCTCTGTTGTGTTGCAGTAAGATGGGCCGATGCAAGGTCTTTTTTTGCTCCACTGCTTTAGGGTACCCATAAAACTTGATAAAGGGTGGCTGAAGTATTTCACATCTGTGATAATGAAATAATTCTAAAGGATATACTTTTGGGAAGAAAAATGGTGTCACAATTCAAGATAAAATGCGGGTTTTAACTTCAGCTAAAGCATGACTTAAAAATTTGATAATGTATTAAACTGTGTCTTCTGACATTGGATCAAGCCAGGGTGGGCAATTTGGATACAAAAGAGGATGTAAAAATAGCATTAACCCAGGCTCTGAAAGCAGAGGGGGTAAGAAGGGAATAGTTCTCCTTATTCCCTTCCCAAAGCAGAATTCTGCTTCAAAGATCAGACCTGGAGTGTGAAATGCAGCTGCCAGTGGGTTGTGAGCAGTGCACTGTCAGGAGGGGTCAGACTGCTGCAGAAATAGCTGCCATTTCACTGCAAATTTCTCTTTGCAGTTCTCAGCCCAGCAGACACCTGTGATTTACCAGATTAATCCCTCATCTGGCACCCCAGGTATGGGACCTTTCTTTGATCTGTACTGCCATACAGACCTTTTGCTTACTGGGGTTTTAGATCAGATGTCAAAGTTTCATGAGAAGTCATTCACTGGTTTTAGTCTGAAAAATTAAGTGGAATATGGCAGGGTTTTTTTTCCTATTTATGTTATTTTTGTATTTCCAGGTTTCTTTAGAGAAAATTGAAAGTTTGATCCTCAAAGTCCCGATTAATCAAAAGATTTTGGTCTCTCAAGAGTTCAGTCACACACTTTGATGATTAGATGGCACAGATGCTTCTCAATCTAAATCGATCCCTAATTTCCAACTATTTTCAGGTGTAGTTCAGCTCTAGATTCTCATGCCTTGCTTTAGGGTATCAGTACGAAGGTTTCTATGTGTTAGCTGGATGTTTCACCTCCCAGTGTGAGTGAAGAGCAGGACAATAATCTGGCCACAGATTTGCCGAAGTCCTGCTTTAGACCTTCACCCTGTCCGGTGTACAAATGATGTAATTTTGATTGTCTCACGAGGTTCTACAGTGGAACTGGGTTAGAAAGTGGAAAGTTAGAAACTTAGTTAACAAAAGAGTTGAGGAAGAATTGTCAACTCAGTGCAAATACAGATCTGCAAAACATTGGGAATGAATATGCATTTTTTGGTGGGAAATAAAGACACGTGCTTTGAGAAAAGTGAATTAAGTGCAAAATCATCTTGAGCCAAGGTAAAAGCTGAGAGTACCATCAATGCAGGCAGCTAGAAACCTCTGCAAAGTTCATAAAGGCCATGAATTCCTTTTGTTCAGCTCAGAAAACCTGCAAATAAGTTCTCTGCTTTTAAAAGACGCTCTTCAATTTCCATTTCCTCTTAAACAGGAAATTTAATACAGATTCATGGGAAGACAATTGCTGGCAGATATGAGACTCTGGACTTCAATGTGGATTATATTGATGGGTAATTATGTACACTCAGCTCTCTGCTGCCGTCCCTGTAAATTGGCATTTCTTCCATCAGCCTCCTCGACAGCAATAAATTGCAACCAGTTGGCCCAGAATTGCCATTTACTTCCTTTGTGGTTTATTGCAGCTCATGAGTTGGGCTCCAGCAAACTTTGTTAATCTAATTGCAACTGGTCCATTAAGCTGGTTGGTTTGTTTACTGGCAGCACAGTCAATCACAGCTCAGTGTGAATTGTACTGTAATTGCAGCTGGCTGCTGTAGATTTTATTTTGGCTAGCAAATTAAAATTTAACTAATTAAAATAATGTCAAAGTGGAAAAGTTAAATAAATTTCCCCCTTTCCATTTGCAGTTTGTTTAGAAAAAACCTATTAGTTTGAAGCAGATGCTCTGGTGAGCCAGAAGACTAAAGAGAAGTATTTTGAGACAAAAGGCTTTGTTTTCACTGCTTTAAACACTCTGTAGTTGTTTTCTTGTTCTCAAAGGTTTGACATATTTTTTAATGTTGTTTCTGTGGTTACATGCAACAGAGAAAAGCAGGTAGGTTTAAAAAAACTTATTTTAGGACAGCAGCCCCTTTAAGCACAGTGAATCCAAAATGAGCATCGACACTGCCCTGCTCTGTGTCATATGGATTTCCATGTGTATGGATATGTTATCAAATGTTAATTTATGATTTCTGTGCCAATGGCAGTGAAGAACTCAGCCCAGGCAAGTATTTTAAAGATAAGCTGTTAATCCATCATTACTCTGCTGGCATTTTAAGGCTCATTTCAGGAGCCAAGAAAGGTGTGTATTCTTGCTAGTTAAAAATTTTAATTGAAGCAGCAGATATTTAACCATTACATGCCTTTAACAGCTTTTCAGGCTGAAAGGAAATGTCCCTTCCTAAGCGATTAAACTCCCTGCTGGCATGAAGGAAAGTCCAGTGCAGATTCCTGCCATGCCATCCCTACACTGTGCCCACCAGCATCCTTTGTTTGGTATCAATTATTGTTTTACCTGCCCCTGGTGGAGCCGTGGAACCTTTGATCAGAGGGAAGAAAGGCTGCTCTGTCTGAGTGCAGGCTGGACGTGCCTGCAGTGCTCTGCTGCCAGATTACTCATTTACAGCTCAACCTCACCAAAAGGAAATGGCCTCAAAATCCCAGCATACCAGACAGGTTCCCTTTGCAGCTTCACACGAATAATTTGCCCATTTTTGGTGTGTTAGGAAATCTGTACCAGGTGGGGACTTGGACTTGACCAGAGCAGTCTGTCACTCAGTCACGGTGATTCAGGATTTGGAGCAAAAAAAAAGGGATTGGTTTTTATATTTTCAAGTGTGTTCTGCACCTTTTTTCATGCTTTGTATGGGATGCACTGGTCCAGTGATGCTGAACAAACATTTGGCAGCATTGATTTTTTTTTTTTCTTCCTTAAAAGGAAAGGTTCTCAATATCAGCCACCTGTATTAATAGAAGCAAACTCTTTTAGTAAAACCTCATAAAACTGCACTCTGAAACATGGACCATAGAAAACTGCACTCTGAGTGACAGGTCATCACAAAATGCTTGCATTACAGGTTTTAATTACGTATTTCCTTTAATTGCCTGTTTATTCTCGAGGAGTCATTGCCAGCCTTTGCTTATTCTGCTAATTACTCTGAATTTATTCCTCTCACCTGCTTCTTCCTGTCCAGTGGAAGTTGTCCCATATTGATTCTTTAAGGAACAGATATTTTAATTTTTTATTAGGGGCTTGGGTGATTTCTGCCAGAATTTGTTTGTAATGTTTTTCCTCAATGAAATAAAGGAGAGGCTGAGCTACATCTTGACTGTACTTGCTGTAATTGATGCTGCCCTGCTGGTTTTGGAAGGTGTGGGTGGGTGTTGTCCTTCTGGAGCTCAGCCTTGCCATCATGGAGGAGGGATTGGATCATTCAGAGCTGGCATGGGGTGTCTCCAAGAGGGTCCTGCTGCACTCTCACAGAGCTGCAGTTCCTGCAGTATTTGGGGAATGCACTTTAGAGGTGCAGAGATGAGAGATTAGGGCTTGTCCCGTTTTCTAGAAGGTGGATAAATGTTATAAACAAGTGAGGGGAAATTCCTGTTCTTTGGGAAAATATTGACTGCTAATTTTAACAGATCAGGTTTTCATCTATATCACATCATATCTTTCCTGTTTATTTTTTGCCCAGGCCAGCTGTTCTTACATCAGAAGGAGATGGATGGACCAGTCTCTGCTCTTTTGCTGACAGGAAAGCTGGAAGCACGTCAGTTCTTGGCTTATTTTGGGTTTGTGTTGGTGCAAGGGCTCAGCACAGCTTGTGCACAAAAAATTTCGTGGCTTTTGGAGAAACTCCTCTGCTTCGGCTTAAAGTGGAGACAAACCCTGGGGAGTTATGGTCTGTGACGGGGTGGGTGAGGGCTGCTGGCTTTGTGCAGCTTCAGACACTTAAATGTAAATGTGAGTTTATGATGGGAATTGTGCCATTCCACGACTCCAGAGGGTGGATGCAATGCCAGCATATCTCCTTTACCTGCTACCTGCTCCTTCTAACAGAACCTGCAGAGGAGCAAGTAGAGGGGAAACATTTTTGTCCTTCTCTTCACCCTCCCCTTGTGCCTGCTCCGCTTTTTATTTCAAATGGGGGTTCTGAAGGTCACAAACAGGATCAGCTTCTAGGAATAGGTGTAAAGGAGCCAAGCTGGAGCACTGCTGCTGGGAGACATCCTCCTAAGCTGCTGAACTCTTGATCATTAGCTGGTAGGTGGGTTGTTCCTCTCCCATCTCGCCTGCTTCACTCACATGTTTCTAGAGACAGCAAACCATGACTGTCTTGGGTGTATAAGCCCACATTTTCTCTTGGTTAGTTGGTTCTACTCTATTTTGCTTTTTTTTTTTGCTCCCAAGGCTCAGTGAAGTCCTTTGTCTCTCCACAGTTACCCTATTCAGGCA
This sequence comes from Falcunculus frontatus, assembly GCA_013398115.1. Lineage (NCBI taxonomy): Eukaryota > Metazoa > Chordata > Aves > Passeriformes > Falcunculus > Falcunculus frontatus. Next base: position 62,367 of record VZRV01007593.1, read on the forward strand.
CAGGATGGACTGGGGACCCTGCAGTGCCGGGTGGAAGGGAACCACATAGGTTGGTGAAAAGGGGTAAAACCCACGGGTTTCTGTCATTCCTGAAACTCCAGAGGATGCAGGGAGGGTGTCAGTCTTGCGTTTCTATTCTGTCTCCAAAGTTGGAATGTGGCTCAGGGCTGAGTCCACAAAAGCAGGTTCAGATCAAGGCTCGCCTTCAGCACAGCCCCTGCCATGGTTTGTGTCCTCTGCACAACCTCTGGGACAACATGAGGGGAAACCATGACGTAATGTGGACTTTGCTGGCAGCAACAGGGGGATTTGGGGTCCTTGCTCAATTTCCTGCTTTAATCCTTCTTGTCTGTGATGGGCCTTCCCTTTAGTGCTTTATTAGAGGAATAAATTTGGTGTTCCCTTCTATTCACAGTCTCTCTGGTAGCAGGTTGGATCCCTTTCATTTTTCCTCACTTCCAAGCACTCTGAAGAAGCTTCTAACTTCTTGTGGAGGCTCTGAGCTCCAGCCTTCCTGTTTGGGAAAGATGTTGTGAGTTAAATATGTAAAATGGACTTTCCTTACTGTTGTAAAGGAAGTGTAAGGAAGGGAGAATCAGGCCTAGGGAACCAGGACAAGGTCTGAAGGGTGCACTCCATACTCTGCCTTAAAACATTATCACTTTTCTCTCCCCCAGGGTCCCACAATGTCAGCTTTTTGGTGTTTAACAAAGGAAAGTGAGTAAAATAACATTTTCTCTCTTTTTCTCTGGTTTTGCATGGGGATACAGCAGCATTTGAATCCAGGATGAGTGAATTATGTCTTTCCTGAATCATGTGTTTCATTGCTTAGAAATAAGGTTTTGTTATCTTGAGAAGACAGTTGTCAGATTTGGAACGAAATGGGAGAATGTTTCTCCCCAAAGTATTTCCACTTGTGTGTTTTATACTTTACCTTCAGTGTCCAAAGCATAAGACATCTTATCTTGGACGAGGAGGAATGGCTGAAGGAGGATGGGTTCAGATTGGATATTAGGGGAAAATCCTTCCCTGTGAGGGTGGTGAGGCCCTGGCACAGGGTGCCCAGAGAAGCTGTGGCTGCCCCTGGATCCCTGGAAGTGTCCAAGGCCAGGTTGGACAGGGCTTGGAGCACCCTGGGAGAGCAGAAGGTGTCCCTGCCCACGGCAGGGGGTGGAACAAGGTGTTCTTTAATATCCCTTCCCACCCAAACCATTCTGTGGTCTGTTAAATCTAGCTGAATTAAATCCTTTCACCTTGCTTTTAACCATTCCTTCAAATGGGAAAGAATTTAACCATAAAAGGAGGTGAAAATAGGTTCTGACCGTGTCAAAACATACTTTACAATGTGTTAGTACTTCTAATAAAGTGTTTCAGCCATGTAATGGGGTCTCATGAATCAATGCCTCAATGTGCTGATGAAAGGAGTTGCTGGAGCTTGCAGAAATGTTCCACTGTTCCTCTGGAGAGTGAGCGTTCAGCCCTGCCAAACGAAGGTCTGCTTTTATTTACATGGCCCGGGATCTCTCAGGCATTTTCTCTCTTGCAGGTCAGCAGTGCACAAAGGTGCTTGGCTCATCAGTGCCAAACAGGAGCTTTTCCTGTATCAAACTCACCCAGGTATTCACTGATCCACCTCTCTGTCTGTGCTGTCTTCCAGCAGTCCCAGTGTGGTCTAAGAAAAGGCCTCTCACTATTGGTTTTCCCAGGGATTTAATCCTGTTTTGTCCTCATTTTGGTGTTCCACTCCCCTGGTATGGGCTTGACTTAGCAAAAAGCTGCAGATCAAATATTATGAGATAACCAGATTTATGTGCATTATTCCTTGTGCTGTGAGATCAGTTATAGACTTGAGATGTTGCTCACAGAGAAACTTTTCCCCCTTAAATCACTCTCTTTTTTGGTAAGGCTGAAATTTTGGAAAGGCAGACCTCAGGATGAGAACTCCCACATCAGCAACAGGGAGGAGATGATGTTTAGCTGCTCCAAAAATTAAATTCTGGAAAAGCGGATAATGGCAGAGTGCTGCACCATTAGTTAAAAAAATTATTTAAGGTACATTAAAAATAATCTACATGTGACAGTTCAAGCTGTATTGTAGGCAACACTTTGTTAGGAAGGGTAATTTTATGTCTTTATTTACAATTTAAGGCAGAGTAAAATGAAATAACTATGCATGAAGTTGGCTGTGGGCAGAGCACGAGCAGAAAGATCTGCTAGATCTGACCAGTAGACAGTACTGTGCTGGTCAGTAGCCAGTGCTGTAAAATTAGTGTTTCAATACGAGATAAATTAACAAAAGAGATGCAGATACAGGCCAAAATCCCTCATCTTTTTCTTATCAGTCTTTTTTTTCCCCAGAGCTATACAAGTATGACTGGGTGGTTAAACTCCAACACGAGTGCAAAGTGGGTAATTTTCATTAAAGAGAAAAATAATTTTCCTGTGGAATGGCCCAACTGTAACAGATAAAATCCTGAAAGGATCTCACGGTCTTGATGTGGACACTCAGATATACAGCTCCCTCCATTTGTCACTGAAGTCTGAGGGATGATTGGAAAGTGTGGTAACATCTAAACCTAAGGGCTAAATTGAGAAGCGAGTCAGAGGAGGTTGAAAGGATAAAAACTCTGCTTTTTCTTTTTTCTTTTTTTTTTTTTTTCAGATCTCCTCAGTAGCACAGAATAGAGCAGTTTGCAATCTGAGCATGACAGATGCAGCCACTGCTAAGTAACAGCCCAAGCACTGCAGTGTTTCCCCTGTCATGTGGCCAAATTATCCATGTTGTTCATTCCTGGTGTCATCACAGAGGCTGCCAAAAAAAGGGATCAGTGAGATGCTGGTTTCATTCACAGGGGCCTGCTCTGGTTGGAAGCAGTGCAAGTGCACTGCAGGCTTTCCCAGAAATGGGGCTGGGATTAACCTCTGCAAGGCTTGTGCTCAGATCCCCCTTTTCCTTCCCTTGCAGAGATATTATCCGTGTTCCCAGCTGGGGGGAGCCTGGGAGGGGGCACTGATCTCACTGTCGCTGGGGATTTCTTTGAGGAGCCAGTGCAGGTCACTGCTGCAGGTAAGAGTAGAAATAGATGTTTTGGTTTTTTTTTTTTTTGGGGTTTTTTTGGTTTGGTTTGGTGGTTTTTTTTTTTTTTTTTTTTTGTCTTTTGTTATTTTTTTTAATAATGGTTTGGCCCTGACCACAAAACCCAAGAGATGTTCAGGGATACCATTGTGGGAATTGTACGACTCACCCCCAGGAAGGTCCAGTTCTTCTGACTGTGGGCATGAACTGTTTTGTTGGCTGGTGGTACCAGCCCAGGGCTATAGCAAACTGTGGATCCCTTTTGGGGACAAGGGGGATGCAGGGGATTCTGCCTCTCTGCTCTGGTGATACCCCACCCAGAGTACCACAACCAGGGTCCTCAGCACGAGAAAAACATGGATCTGTCGGAGTGAGTCCAGAGGAGGGACACAAAACTGATCAGAGGGATAGAACACCTCTACTGCAAGGGAAGGCTGAGACAGATGGGGCTGCTCAGATTGGAGACAAGAAGGCTCCAAGGAGACCTTGGAGCACTTTCCAGTACCTGAAGGAGCTCCAACAGAGCAACCTGGTCTAGTGGAAGGTGTCCCTGCCCATGGAAAGGTGCTTGGAACTACCAGTTTGTAAGGTCCCTTCCAACCCAAACCATTCCATGACTCTAAGACGGGTTTATGCTGCTGCTCATCTGTTTTTTTGAGTTTCACACAGCACATTTGTCTCCTTTCCCTGCTGGCAGGTGTTCCCTGTAAGGTCAAGCACGTCTCTCCCCGGGAAATCAGATGCACCACTGAGCCTGTTGGCAAGGGAAGGAGCCTTGGTGCCCCCCAGCCAGGTGAGGTGTTCAACTGAAGCTCCAAATTAGCGAACACACACAGAAAGGCAGGGCAGAAACCCTTTGGTGATGAATGCAATCAAGAAACAGGGCTTTCCAAAACACTGTCTGCTTCAGCCTCGTGGCAGTTTCCTTTGGGGTTGGTAGGGAAGGGGGCTACAAACAATCCAGGGGCTGGAGCACCTGTGCTATGAGGAAAGACAGATGAGAGAGCTGGGGTTGTCCAGATTGGAGAAAAGAAGGCTCCAGGGAGACCTGAGAGCCCCTTCCAGTGCCTAAAGAGGGCTTTCAGAAATATGGGGATAAACTTTTAGTAGGGACTGTAGTGATAGGACAGGGGATGATGGTTTTAAATTAAAAGGGTGTCTATTTAAATTAGGTCTAAGGAAGGTACTTTTTTACAATGAGGGGGGTGAGGCCATGGCACAGGTTGCCCAGAGAGGTGATGGATGCTCCATCCCTGGAAACATTCAAGGCCAGTTTGGGGGCAGCTCTTAGCAACCTGCTCTAGCTGGAGATGTCCCTGCTCTTGGCAGGGGGTTGGACTGGATAAACTTGAATGGTCCCTTCCAAACCATTCCACGATCCTATAGCCAGGAAAACCAAGGTGGAGAGCTCAGCCCACGAAGTGCAGACAGGAGATGGTGGGAGGAAGGTCAGACTGGTGTGCAGGGCTGTGTAAAATGAGGGGGAAAAGGCCTGGATAATATTTAGAGGAAGGATGGCTGAGCTGGAGTTACTGCAGAGGCTTCTGGGGCACTCCTCGAGTGGAACATTGCAGTAGGAGATTGTAGTGCATAAAATGAGGCTTAACTTTGACTGTGGGTCACCTCAGTGCCTTTTCCTGCAAGAGCAGACATGTGAGCTGCTTGGATGCTCTGCACTCTGCAGAGTTTTGTTATTTCTGGTGGAGGATTTCAAGGTAAAACAAATTCCCTAAGGCAAGATCTGTGTTCTGCCTTAGACTGCAAAATACCCCACAAACAGAACCAATTTATTATTAAAATTTTCTCTCTGGCCTGCCTCCTACACCACTGATTCCAGCATGTGCTCTGGGATTTCTGCTGGCTGCTGCTGAGAATACTTTTGTTTTAACTTTCTAGGAAACAGAGGGCTTCTCTTTGAAGTCTGGGATGATGCCTCTGATCTGACAGAAGCAGGTCCTGGATACAGATGGCAGTTTGTACCTAATGCCAGCTCCCCAGTAAGGTTTCTGTCTGGGGCAGAGAAGTCCTTCAGGTACTCACTGATCTTAAAAAGAGACGAAGCCATGGCGATCACCTTTAGCAGTGTAAGGTGTAGCAAAAACACCTGACAGCTCTTTATAGCAGAGCCTCACTGCACAGCTCCTATAAATCAAAGCAAACCCTTTGCTCCAAGGTCCTTTTGAAGCTTAAAATATGCAGTGAAGTGCTTTATTTTTTCCTCCTTTTGCCTTCCCTCAGTATTTCTGCTCTACCTGGCCTAGATATGCCGAAATACCACAAAAAAAAAATTGTTATGGAAATAGAAGGAGCTCCAGCTAAAGGCTATTTTGGGCTGGAACTCTGGCCAAATATGGAGGGGCAGATCCTCAGCTGATCTTGGCAGCAAAGGTGAAGTTAATACAAATAAATAAATTCCTGAACTGTGTTTATTCCCATTGCCTCTTCAGAGATGACCTTGAAAAACTGTACAATATGCATGAATTCCTACATTTTTCTACCACTTCTCTGTTTTTGTTGTTTGAGTGTGGTTTTAGCTTTTTCCTGTGTGTTCAGGGTTTAACACTTTGTTTGAGAAGAAATGCACTAAAGTGGCTACCGAAGAAATCACAGTTAGTTTCATGGAGCTGTTTTTTCTTTCTTTTTTGAAACTTTTATAAAGCATAATTGACATTTAATGTGAAATTTGGTCCTTTTCAGGTTACTTCAGCTTTAAAATAACAAAGTTTGTTTTGTTAAAACTCAGTTTAAGGATGTTTTCTTGTTACTCCATGTGCGTGTGAAGGTGGGGTGTGGGGATGGTTTGTTGTTTTGGGGTTTTCTTTGCTGTAACTCTTGTATATTATGGATGTTCTCTTTTTGCTCAGCTCCAGACTCCGTGGATTTTTTGTGGCTCCTCAGACCAACAATTACACCTTCTGGATTCAGGCAGATGGGCAGGCATCTCTCTACTTGAGTTTGTCCCAAGATCCAGAACAGAAGGTATTAGTCTTGGCAGAGAAAAATGAGATTAAATGAAAATGAAAAATGAGGATGAAAAGGGTTTTAATTAAGGTGATAACAAGCAGGAATTTCCCCAGTGTGGATTGGTTTATTGTCTCTTACAAATCTCTTGCAGAGTGAAATCTGTGTGATTATATTTGATATTTTACATCGGCCCTGCCAGTTGTTCAGCTCATAAAAAACTCACTCTTGCAACCAGAGGCATTGATTGTCTTTTCTAGAAGACTTTTGTTTTGTTAGTTCAGCACACTTCTGTCTGAACTGAAGTCCTACATGGAACATTATTTGGGGAACTGTTATTAGTGCTAGGGTGAGCCATAAGAATTATCATCTTTATGGTATTGAACGTTAAACCAAAGCTCTTTCAGATTGTGGCTTTTTCCTTTATAATAGGAAGGAATTTGTCAGCCATCAACCCACGGCTATCAGTTGTAAACACAAATATATTGTTGGTTTTTTTTTATTTTTGGAACTGTGGCATTGGACTAAATGTTTTTGGGGATGGAGAGACATCACTAACTGGTTTAATGGCTTCAAACTGAAAGACTAGTTTTGGATTGGATATAGGGAAGAAATTTTTGACTCTGAGGGTGGGGAGGCCCTGGCACAGGGTGCCCAGAGAAGCTGTGGCTGCTCCTGGATCCCTGGAAGTGTCCAAGGCCAGGCTGGACAGAGCTTGGAGCAACCTGGGAGAGTGGAAGATGTCCCTGCCCATGCCAAGGGATGGAACATGATGGTTTTTAAGGTCCCTTCCCATCCACACCATTCTGTGATTCCATGATTTGGTTGTTCTGTGCACAGGTGAGAATTGCTTCTCTCCCTGCTGGCAATTCAGAGTGGTCCGAGAACTGGGTGAAGAACTGGAGTGAACTTTGGCAGCCAAAATCCCAGAAACTGGAGCTAACAGGTGGTTCAAGGTACTACCTGGAAGCATTGCATCATGGAAAGACACCCAGCAAGGGGATGAGAGTTGGAGTCCAGGTACACAACACGTGGCTGAACCCCCATGTGGTGAACAACTACTACATCGAGAGGCACGAAATTCGGGCTCGAGCCTTGCATCTTCCAGGAGTGCAGGTCAGTGCTGCCTGCAATGGCCTTGTTGGTGCCAGATGTGAAAAAATGTGTGTTTCCACCTTGTTTTCAGCCTTCTGAGACAGCTGATGAGAAGAGCATCGTGAGCTGAAGTTGTCTGTGGTTTTTACACGTGTTAGTGGGGGTGTGTAAACCCTCAGGAATGAGGGAAGCTTTTTCCTAATGGTTAAACTCCTGCAGGTCAGGAGCTTCAAGGACCATCTGCAGCTGCACAGGTCATGTACCCCTTGTGCTCCTGTCAATCTAAGAATCGTGTTCCTTGTAGGAAAAGAGCAGTTCACGAGTAGCTCAAGTGACTCTCGGAAGGGATCCCTGGTTTACAGAGGCTTAAAAAGGCCAAGTGCTGGCTGTAAAATCCTCCTCAGTAGAAGATGCCAGGTTTGAAGTGTGTGCGTCTCATGCAATTTGCATCTGTTTTCATTTCTTTGTTTGCTTCTCTTTTTGCCAGATGTTGACTGTGTCTGGTCCAGGCTATTTCAGTATCTCCTGGAACGACACGCTGAGAATGATCCCCACAAATGCTACAGCTCACCAAGTAGGTGCCATTAAACACAGACACAGCAGGGTCCTCTGCTGGGGTGGAATTGGTGGAGCCCTGGAGCTTGACAGAAGTTAAGATTTGGCCCAGAAGCTGAGATAAAGTTTATGTGATGTAGGGATAATTTTTTTAAATGTGTTTTTTTTACTGAGATTGTCTTGCAATGTGGTTTTTTTTTTTTTTTGAGCACTGACTCCCAGGTGTATTTTAAGTGTATCACAACATTCAAATACCTTGGACTTGCATTGATCCAGATCCTTGGACTTCTTTAATGCCAGATGTGTGTTGTATGGCTCTGGCTTCTTCAAAAGCCCATAGTCTCTTGATGTGGCAGTTTGTCAATATTAAAGTGACCCTGAGTGATGGCTCCACGACAGCCATTAGACTAAGGATGTCTCACACCCCTGAAAGCTGTCAGACATGAAAGTTTACACTCTGTTGAGATGAATTTTGTTATATTATTATTTAACATTTTTATTCTTGTAATATTTGGCTACCTGCTTGTTCAGAGCTGCTGTGCCACCTATCCCTGGCTGGTGAAAAAATGAAGTGCTGATGTGTGTGTTGAAGTCTCTGCTGAAATGATTGTAGCTGACTGCTTTTCACTTTCTTAATTTCTTTTAAAGGTGCAAACAGCAATAGAGGAACTCCTTTCATTAGGATGTGAAACTGAGCCAACTTCTGCTAAAATCCTTTTTCACCATGGTTTTGAGAAAGAAGGTAGGGAACTTCTGTGGCAAATAAGCAGTATTTTTCGTGAGAATTGATCTGCTTTTATGACATAAATTTTTTTAAACTTTTAGTGGTAGTAAATTTACATTTTAATGGGTATAACTACGCATTTTTGTTTATCGTCTATTCATTGTCTGTATGCATTAAAAACAACATCATCAGTATAATAATCATAGTGATAGAATATCCAGGGTTGGAAGGGACCCACAAGGATCATCAGATCCAGCTCCTGGCCCTGTACAGGACAACCCCAGGAATCCGTGCCTGGGAGTGTTGTACAGACACTTCTTGAACTCAGGCAGGAGAATACTTAGAGTAGGACTGTTTGACAACTCTTGGATACCCATGTTCTGTATTTTCATGAATTTTGACTGTGCTGATGTCTTCTGAATCACTTTGAAACCTCTCATTTCCTCTTGTCTTGTTTTTCATACATCAGAAACGAAGAACATCCTCACCACGGGACACACTGTCAGTGGAACAGAGCCTTTCTGTGGGAGGTTCAGCATCCACAGACCAAGCCAGCTGGTGAAAACTTCCCCATCCACACTACCAAGATATGACCTTACTGAATACACACATGTGAGTGGCTGCTCTTAACGAGTGGCCGTTCCTACCTAAAGAGCAGCTTGCACTGGGCACTGAATGCTCAGAGCCTAATCAACAACATAAAGTCATCTGGTCTGCTTAGAATTCCCCCAGTCTACAAAGGATCATGTCTTAGCTCTGAGCAGAGCATCTTTTATTGGGTGTGAGAGTAGATTTGTATCTCTGAGATGTAGATATTGTTTAACACACCTGGCTGTTAACTGTTCCTGGGGATCCAGCCCTGGCTGGGGGAAAGGAAAAAGTGGGATGCAGTGGGTGTTGGGGAAAGGTGGGAGATGCAGGGATGACCACTCCTTGACAAAAGGAAAAAAAAACCCTTTGTTATTTGGTGGTCCATTATTGGTCACTTTCCTGCTCATCTCCTGCTTTTGATAAGAATAAACCCAAAACCTCCAGGAAGCCCCAGGGGTCAATTTGATGCCATGCTGTGGCACACGTGGGTGCCACAAACTGTCTTCTACAGCTCTTATTCCCTCTCCAGCTCTCTTGGAGCCCCTTTAGGCACCAGAAGAGGCTTTAAGGTCTCTGTGGAGTTTTGTTTTCTCCAGGCCAAACGACCCAGTGTTAAACCAGAATTCAAATAGGGTATCTTCCTTTATCTTCCGTGTACATTATAAATAAATTACCTGTGTTTTGACATGTGAAAATCTTCTCCCCATTTTTGCAGGTGTGTTTTGCACATAAAGGCCACATGAGCAACATCCTTCACCTCTCAGTGTCCTACACCAATGTCTCTTCATGTCCAGTGAGGAGGAGCCTCACCTGCCTATGGGACTTTAATGAAACCGACTCTAAAAGGTATCCAGATAATTTTAGTTATCAGAGTTTATATTTTCCATAGTAAGAAGGTGCAGCAGGAAAACTGAGGGAAGTTCTTATTTGTATAGGAACAATTTGTCAGTTGGAGTAATCTGACAAAAGCTCTGTCCCTGCAGAGGTGTTACTGGAATGTGTTTTCATGCTTTTTTGAGGATTTAATGAGTAAATTTCCATGTTTCTTGCTACATGAAGTATCTCACCTCAGTGATACACAGGTACACTTGAATTTGAGGACATCAATTTCCCAGTTTCATTCCCAGTAGATTTTCTGTAGTAAGAGAGAGAATTGATTGCTTTTTTCCTCCATCCTTTGAAAGCTTTGAAAATTGGTGTAGCCTTTGATTTTCTTCATTCACTTAAAATTCCATGGGTAGAAAACGTTTGGTAGCGGACATAAAGTTTAGGACAGGCAGACTTAAAAAAAATCGGGAGTGTCAGAACAACTTGGAGAGAGCTGAGGGGTTGAGTTCTGGATTGACCCCCATTGAGGTCACTGATGCTATTGCAGGATTTTGCCAAAAATAAAGCAGGTGTAGTCGTTCCCATATCCCACTCTAGCGATTCGGGGGGGAAAACATAAGCAGAGATCTAAATCCTCATTTCTTACTGTGGAAAACCTGTCAAGGACATGGTGAGTGATCACAAACCACTGAGCATGTGGCTTGTGTTAGAGTAAATATCAGTAGGAATAAAAACAGTACCTGATATGACCTGGAATCGTCACAGTCACCTCAGATTCAATAATTGTCCCAACCTTGGTGTCTTCCAGCTGGACATTTACCTGCACTGACCTCTGGAAGAGTTGTGTGACTCTCTCTGTGCTTCTCCAGGACCTCCCAGCCAATTCCCCACTATTTGTGCATCAGATAAACTTGCGGAGCCCCGTGCTGCAAAAAGAAACACCTGGATCATTTTATCTTGATGAACTCATCATTGCTGACAGAGCTGTGATTGGTAAAGGCATCTCTTTTGTGTTATTTTTTTCCCCAAGATATTCCATTAAATCTATACCAATAAGGCTGGATGAAACTTTTTCAAAGAGAAATTTCACAACAGGCACAAAAATAGTTTTGTTTTCTTAAACTTTTTTTTGTTTTTTGTTTTTTTGGTGACAACAGTCAAGAAGCAACTACCAAAATATCAACATTCTTGGTTTATTTGAAAATAAATAATGGAACAGACTGTGGTGAAATCACCATCCCTGGAAAGGTTCAAAAATGTGCAGATGTGGCACGTGGGGACATGGGTTAGTGGTGGACTGGGCAGTGCTGGGAAATGGTTGGACACAATGGACTTAGAGGCCTTTTCCAACCTTAATGATTCTATGAAATGTAACTTAAACCCAAAAATCCCCAGGCAGGTGTTTCCACCTATAAAATGACAATAACCTGGGCACAGTCACCTCTGATCTCCTTGCTCTAGCGAATGTTTGTGTTTTTTCTTTCAGTTTCCCAGAGAGACCCCAAACCCCCCCAGCCAGGAGGGAGGATAATCGAAGCAGTGTCTGTGGTGGGGTCTCCTCCCACCTACAACGTGTCCTGGAGGGTGTCTGGCTGTGGTGCCAGTCTGCCCCTGCTCTCCCCAAGGTAGGGACAGCGAGTAGCTCATCTCAATACCCTGTAACACCTCTTGCAGTTCCCCCGGAGTGTCTGGAGCTGGTTTTCAGCTGGGTTCAGTTGCTGAAAACAAGAGTTGCTTGATAAGTTTGAGATAACTCGGAGTGTCAGATGTCCGTGGGTCACCAAGGTGTGACGTAGGACTGGAAGGAAATCTAAGCCCTTCTGGAAGGGTGGATGAAGATCATCCAGAGGTGTTTCCGTAACACCTTTGTGGACACCAATTCCCACATTAGGCACTGGAAGTCCACCTTAGGTGTCCTTGTTTGCCAAGATGAGGTTTCTGTTCCTCCCAGCAATGACAGAGGAATGGGAGCCATAGTCTCTAACCAGATCAGAGACTGCAACATTAAAAGTTTGTACTGGCAGAAAATAAGTCCTGTGAAAGTTGGATTGTATCCAGCTGAGTCAAATGTAGTATCCTGATAAACCACCAACAGGTAAGGACAGGGATGAGAGTACAGGGGGATGTTTGTGGTGGTTGAGATGTGTCACCAGAAGTGCAAGTAATAGAAAGAGGAAAAATCTTTACTCCTGTGTGGAGCCTGAAGACTGACATTGGAATGCTGCAAATAGCACTGATTACCATATTTTTAAAATGAATTTAGAAAAAATTGGTGAAAAATGCCATGAGCATCATTATGGAGCTGAAGAAAATGCCTAGGAGAGGAAGATTTAAGAAGCTCCACCTGTTTAGGAAATAAAAAGAGGATTAAGAGGTGGTTTGATCACAGTACCTCTCACCAGGATAAAGAAAGGTGCTTGGCACAGGTGGGCTTTTCCATTTCACAGAGGAAGACATCAGAGAAAAGCAGGAATCAGCACAAGCTTTAAAAATGGGTGGGCTGAGCACTGTCTTTGGAAATCCTCAAAACAAACCTGGCTCTTTTTCATCACTGAGCACGGGCTGTGATTTAATCCAATACAACTCATACTCCTGTCAGAACAGGAATATTGTCTAAAATCTTGTACCAGCTGTACAAAGGGCTCTGTGATCCTTTTGGTTTTGCTGTCTGGAAATTTGCTCTCCAGAAGCCACTTGTTATCCAGACACTTAACACACGGTGGCATCATTGTACCACGGAGAGGCTCCTTTTCCTTTGAAACACGAGAATTTTAGTGGCGAAAGAGAAAAGCATTTTAACTTTTAGGTATTGGATTTAGAGTGAACCTGAATTGCTCCAATACAGATGAGGTGTTTGGGGGCATGGTTTAATGGTGGACCAGATAATGCTGGGTTAATGACTGCATTTGATCTTAGGAGTGTTTTCCAGCCTTAAAGGCTGTACGATATGGAATCTCCCTGTAATTCAGGGGAGTTGAAATTTTCATGGACTCGAGGAGATTACAGGGGGAAATAGGAAATATTTTTGCTTTGATGTTGTAGATGCTGTCCAGGCTGCACTGAGCTGGTCCTTTAGAAACACCAATACTGGAGTAGCACTCCCTGGTGCTTCATGGTGTATAAATTATTTCTTCTATAACAAATTTTAAAAGGTCATTTTCCATAATTTTCTGCTGTGTGCATTGCCTGCCTAATGCAGTTGGAAGTTGGGAATAACCAGTTTTGTTTGAGCTCTGGGTGTATTCCCTTTAAATCCTTCAGGAGTGTTGTTTCTGAAGGTGTCCCTCCGCTGCTGGTTGACACAGGAGTGTCAGGAGTGGGGGTCTCCACTGCTGATGCCTTCCTGTGACCTTCTCTCTGTCCCACAGAGGTGCAGTGCTTGGGGAGGGCTCTGAGGAGCACGGACACCTCTACGTCTCCACAGAGGATGTGAGGGTCAGCCTCACCATCCAGAGGCTGCAGAAGTCATCCCCACCTCTTGGAGGGACCTTCCACATCCGCTTGGCCAATACAGTGATACCAGGTGAGGGAAGATGCAAGTCGGGGCCTGGGTTTCCTGAGCAGGAAGCCAAGGGAAGAATTAATTGCCAGAGAAGTTTTGGCTGCCTCATCTCTGGGTGTGCTCAAGGCGAGTTTGGTTGTTGTTAAATAGTGCAGATGATCCTCAGATTAGACATAAGGAAGAAATCTTTTATTATGAGGGTGGGAAAACAGTGGCACAGGTTGCCCGGAGAGGTGGTGGATGCCCCATCCCTGGAAACATCTGAGGTCAGGTTGGATGGGGCTTTGAGCAACCTGGTCTAGGTTTCATGGCCTTTAAATGCCCTTTCCAACCCAAACCGTTCTATGGTTCTGTTCTATAATTCCATGATATTTGGTGTTTAGTGTCCAATAAATTTCACTCTTGGCAGCTGCAGAGATTTGAACCACGACATCCTTGCACTTATAGTGACACCCCTTCCCTTCCTAGGAGCAGGCAGATGTGCTCTCCTGGCGATGGAGATATCCAGTGCTCCCTAATGTCTTTTGCAGATGTTTCAGTGCACATCTCTGCCCACCAGCTCCACAGGCTTTTGCAGGACAATGTGGACAACTTCACAGCTCCCTTCTTCAACACCAGTGACTTCACTGTGACCAGAGACTCCAGCTCGTGCTATGAAAGTGTCTGGACACTGACTTGGAAAAAAACAGCTGGGGACTTGCCCAATGTTATCAGTGTACAGTAACTTCTTTTGCTAATCCCCACTTTGATCCCCATTAGAGCTCTTTGGCCTTGGCTGATTCACTCTCCCAGTGGTTTTTATGAAGACGCCATGGAAATTTTAGGCTATCTTCCTATTTGGAACAGCAGCTTAAGCAGATTCCAGATTAAATGAATAAAGAAATCAGTTGCAGGAGAAGAAATTACATTGAGTCTGTGCTTCAGAACCAGGAGACTTAAATGTGATTTCTGCACAATAAAGGGGCTGCTGTACTGAAATGAAACCTTCATTAATTATATCTACATTAATGTTTCAGTACATTAACTGAAGCTCATCACAGATTTGTGGCATCATTTATTTGCCAAGAAGGTATTTTTCTGAGAACTATTTTGTCTGGTTCCATATCTGGGTCCCACAAGTCTCAGGTGAAGGTTCACTTTACCCTCTCCCATTCCAAGATTTGTCATGTTAGTTTTGCTTCAAAGCAGAAGGGTCTTTTTGAGTAAGGACTCGGACTGAGATGCTTCCTCCCTCGGAAGGGAGCACTGTTTCTTTGGATATTCAGCCTCTAAAAGTGTGATGTTATTTTCAACAATTCAGTGAGTTCCAGTGCTCAAGATGTTGGCCTGGAGGCTGAAAAAATTTGAGCTGCATCTTCAGCTGTAGCACAGGCCCTTGTTTCACCTAAAGTCATGTCTTTGAGAAGCTCTTTCCATGCCTAATTCCAAATTATATTATTGAGTACTAAAAGTTTATCTATAAATCTGGCTCCTGAATATCTTTTTCTCAGTTTGCCATCTCTCTGCCTGCAAGGTGAGGGTGGGAACAGGGAGATATTGTGAAATCTTGAGTAATGAAGATTTAGACCCAGAGATGTGATTCATGGAAGAAGGGTGAGAAGAAGTTTCCTGGAGTTACTTGCTTATATAGATTCTGTTTTAATTTTAAAATCACAGGGCAGAAAAGGATGAGAAACTTAAATTCCTTGATCTTTGCCAGGTCTCTGCCGAAAACCTCACTGGCCTGAAGCCAACTGTTTCTACTCGTGTGGTTTATGATGGGGGTGTGTTTATTGGACCAATATTTGGGGACATGCTTGCTACCCTCCATAACCAAACACAGGTGAGTTGAGCTCTCACACTTCCCACTGATTCAGCAGGGTTGTGTAGCTCCAGGAGTCTCACAGGTATTTGGGTACCTTGTTCTGCCACTAAATCCTTTCAGGAATCTGATGTTCTGTGCCATAAATCTCTCATATTCTGCTGCCTAGTATGTGGAGCAGGATTTGCCTCCAAGAGCTGTTGCAGGCAGGGAGAATGGTGATCATGGGTGATGGAAGACAATTTTTTTTTTTGATGCAGTCGCCAAGGGGTAACACAACCTCTGAATTCCCACCCTTGGTGGGTCCCGTGGTGCTGAACACCAAACAGGGAATGACACAATTCACCTGCAACACTGATGGGCAAAATAAATGAGTTGGTGGCTGGGATACCCCTCTGTGAGTTAGGCAAGTCCTGAGCCTCTGTGGATCTCAATTCCCCAAGTGGGAAAAGAGAGAAAGGAGAGCTTCCTGGCTGAAGGAGGAATCATTCCAGTTTGCTGGATGGACAGATGTGTTTCCAGCTCTGCTCTCAGATGTTGCAGAACAGTGGCTATGGCTGGCTTTGTTTCCAGCAGACTCACAGGCACTGTGGCCATGACAGGGTGATGATGTTGGATGTGCTCCAAGCCCAGCTGTGCAACATCTGCGGCCAGATCATCCTGCTTTTTTCATGAGCTTGGTTCCCAGCCATGAAAGTTGATTTTATTCCAGTGACTCAGCCACCTACGACATCTTTTCCATTTGTGCTGCACAAACCCTCAAATAGCCCAAGTGAAACAAGACCAGCAGCAGCAAACAGATTTTCTGGTAGTTTTTGAAGCTTTATTCTGGCTTGCTGCTAGCACAAGTAGAAATGTGTCGGTCTAATTATTGTGTCTCTTTTCAAGCAGAGTGCTTTGCAACTCTGTGCTCCTTGTATTTCTTTGGGACAGTTGCTTTGCTTTTTGCAGGCATTGGTGTACTCTCCTGGCACACCCTTAACACCTGTAGAGAGATAACGAGGGGCTCTCTTATGCCCTATCCTTTGCCAGTTGACTCTTCTAAAACATCAAGATCTCAGGAGGGATATTTCTTGATGTCTCTTTTAGATAACCAAGGTGACAGCCCAGATTTTTTTCCTTCAGTGTGAACAACAAGGGGCAAAAAATAGAACTGAGGGCTGCATGTTGAGAAGATACGTTGTGGGTTTTGTTTTAATTAGTCTTCCAGGGTGCTTTAATAAATAAATTTGTAAAAAATTTATAAATTTATTCCCAAGGCAAGGTGGGAAGAACTGGGGGAAGACAAGAATGATCTTCCATGGATGACTAGAAGAACAGGAATTTGAGGAGGTGTGGGTCCCAGGATGGTGGGAGATAGGCTGGAGATGCAGCATCCAAAGCTGTGCTCTGCTGTGCCTTGGAGGAGCCCAAGCAATTTGCAATTTAAATTTGCAATTAAATTTGCAGTGAGGCTGCAGCAGGGTGAACAGTTCTCTGTCTGTGCCCTGTTCTGACACTGAGGGCTCTCAGTAGCTCAGGGTGGCTACCAGCATCTATCAGGCAGTTGTGGCTCTAGAAAACACCTCTGTTCCCTCACTGACTTTAAGGTAACCCTCTCCTCTGTCTCCAGGTGGTGGTGGTAGTGAATGATGTCCTTGCAAACTGTTCTGGCTCATGCTCTTTCCAGTTCAGCCAGGAATTGACACCCGTAGTCAGAGACGTGGAGTATTCATCAGGTAACGGGGCCTGGTGTCTGAACAAAATGGCAAAAATTCTGGGAAAAAGATCTTCCAGCTGATGATGATTTCGTGTGTATGCGTATCCTTTTGGAAATTTTTGATTTAATGGAAGCTGCACTTTCACAGGTCACTTCGGGTCAGCTCCAGTGCCAGACATGCTGAGTGTACAAATGTGTCCTGAGAAGGGCAGAGGAGCTGGGAAGGGTCTGGAGCACAAGTCTGCTGAATAGCAGCTTGGGGGGCTCAGCCTGGAGAAGAGGAGGCTCAGGGGGACCTTCTTTCTTCCCACAACTCCCTGACAGGAGGGGGCAGCCAGGGGGGATTTGGTCTCTTCTCCCAGGGAACAAGAAATAGGATGATAGGAAATGGCCTTAACATGCATCAGGAGAGGTTTAGAATAGATATTAGGAGAACTTTCCTCATTGAATGGGTTGTCCGTCTCTGGAACAGGCTGCCCAGGGGGGTGTGGAGTTACCATCCCTGGAAGGGTTCAGAAGGCTTGTGGATGTGGCATTTGGGGACATGGTTTAGTGGTGAACACAGAGGTGAACTCAGAGGTCTTTTTCAACCTTAACTACTCTGTGATTCTATGGGAGAGGAACAATGGCAGGTTTGGTGCCTGAAGCAAAAGACAGCTCTTGGCACAAGTAATTTTTAATACAAATTTAAGGAAAAATGCAACAGCTGGACAGGAACAGGCAGGAATTGCTGTTACGTGGGACAATGAGAGATCACCAGTGGTGTAGTTTTTAGGACGTCCTGATGAAGCTGATAAAAACTTTTAACTGTTGTCCAAAATTAAATTCTGGGCATTGCTGTGCCAAAATTCATGAGGAACCCTGACGATTTTATTCCTTCAGGTGAAGGGTCCCAGGCCACAGTGGTTATCAGGGGAGCTGGCTTTGGGGAGGAGGAGCTGGCCCTGAAGGTGGAGGTGAACAACAGGAGCTGCCACGTCACAACTCTGAATCAAACCACAGTGGTTTGCTGGGTGCCGAGGCTGGCGGTCGGGATCTACCCGGTGACACTGCTGGTGACACCTCACGGCTTCGCTCTCAATGGCACCACAGGACAAGGGATCTTCCTGGCAGTGGAGCCAACACTGGGAGCTGTTGAACCTCCTTCGACTTCAGAGATTGGTAAGTGTGAACCCTCCAAGGGAGCTGCTTCCTGCTTCTTCCTTGTCATGGCGTGTTTTGGTTCTTCTGTACTTTCACTACCAAAATTTTCATCCCCTGAAGAAGACATTTTATGTCTGGACACACTGTGTGTGCCCCAAAACACAGTCAAAAATTACTTAAAATCTGACAGACTTCCCTTGTCTCTCTGTGCAGGCAACCAGTTCCCAAATAGTTTTGTTTGGGAATTGTAATTTCAAGTGCACACATATATATCCATTTCAGCAAATCATTAGTGTTTCATACTCATCCTCCCATATCCATTTCACACATGGTGTTGCAGTATTTGAATTAATCTGGCCTAATTACAGTGGGTATTAAAGAAAATTTCTTCTCTGGAATGGTTGCCAGTCACTGGAACAGGTTGCACAGGGCATTGGTGGAGTCACCATCCCTAGAGGGATTTGAAAGGTGTGTAGATGTGGCACCTGGGGACATGGGTTAGTGGTGGGCCTGCCAGTGCTGGGTTACTGGCTGGACTTAATGCTCTTGGAGGGTTTTTTCAAACTAAATGATCCTATGATTCTATAACTGTGAAATGGCTGAACTCAGGTTGATCCCAGTCCCATTGAAATGAATTCATACTCTGAGAAATAAAATGGAAAACTCGCCTGTGTTTAGGTACAAAGCTAAGAAACTTAGAGAAGATAAAGCTAAACTGAATCTCCTTCCATTCCCATGATGCCTCCTCTCCTTGAAACAGAAGAGGAAATAAAGAGTGATAAATTCCATACCTGAAGACAAGAGCTGGAAAGAATTTTTGTTTTGTTTTGTACTGTTTTGTTTTGTTTTTTGAGAAGGAAGAGTCTCCTCAGCCCAATGAGAAATGTGGTAAACACTCTTGATACACCTGGACTGTGCAGTGAGGCACAGTCTCAGATCACCCCTTGTTTTCAAGCAGCAAGGAATGCACCAGAAACAGCATGACCCAGGTCTACTCTGACAACAAACGTTACTCTGTTATTTTTCTGGGAATCTCCTCATTTCAGTTTTGAGATCACGGTAATAAACACCACTGAGAGCAGTACTGGCCTAGGTGCAGCTCAGACACGTGGTTTGGAGATCTGATTGCGCCAAGCCTGGCCACCTTGGAGCAGGCAGAGAAAAGGAATGATGGTCTGTAAACTTCTCCATGGATGAGCTTGGGATGGACTTGGAATAACACAGCATTCCTAAGCTAGAAGTTATGGCCACCTTTTTATTTTGGTGTTTGTTTGGGGTTTTTTGGGTATTTTTTTTTGTTGGTTTTTTTGTGGGTTTTTTGAGTTTGTTTGTGGGTTGGTTTTTTTTCTGGTGTTGATTTTTTTTTTGTTTGTTTTTACATGGGAATAAAACTATTCTAACTCTTTCTCTACTATTTTTTACCCCCTAATGAGAGGGTCATATAGTACACTAAGGTTAAGAATCACTTTCAATTTGTAGAAAACCCAAATGACTCTAAAAAACCCTAAAAAATAATCCAGCAATGGCAAGTTCTAGTGCTTGGGCCTTGATTCTTCTTTCCTTTGCTGGCAAATGCAGTCCTTCTCCCAGTTGCAGTGATGTGTCACTCATTAAAAAGAAAGCAAGTATAATGCTATCTTACATTACATGTGCCTGGAACGCCTATAATTGGAAAGAATTACAGCTTCCATCTGTGTTTTTAATTTCTCCCATTTCAAATACCTCTCTTCAATCTCATCGTAAAGTGCACACAGGCAGTATTTCACTGCATATAGATATAACGTAGATATCAAAACTTAAGAGCATCAGTGGATTCTGAACTCTAAATCTGAAGCTCCTTATCTGACAACTCTCTCATTCGACAAATTGCTTCAGTTTTCACTTCTTGCTCTTTCTGACTCTGCAGATTTAGTGTTACAGGATGGGGAGGTGAGAAGCACCTTGTACTTTGCTGCTTCAGCTCCCTCTTGTCAAAATATCCCTGGTCTCAGTGGTGCCATGCTGGGGGATCCCCATGACCTAACTCTAGAAGCATGGAATGCCTTTCTAAAGATACTCCCATGTTCCAGTGAAGAGCAGGAGCTTGCTGTTAATGTATCTGATTGCTCTTGTTGGCCTGGATTTGCTGCCAGACAGAGGAAATCAAGATTAAACTTCTACAATTCTCTGGTGGTTTAACAAATTAGCAGGAAAAGGTAATTTTAGGAAAGTGTACAAGGGACTTTGCCGTTAATATGTAATTACTTTAACATAGAAGATTGCTTACATCACATGTGAAAAGAGGGATAAAAGCTCAGTAGGTTTACGATATAGCCATGCTAATAAATACAAATAAACAGTGCATTAATTAGTGCCTGTCTGAGCAGTCTGTTCAGCCATAATCCTAAAACTCTGCAGTGCTGAGCCCTAGAGAAAAAGCTCTAAGTTTCAACTAACATTTCCTTTTTATTTAAAGTTTCTCTGAATCGCAACAAAACACAAACTCCAGCTTAGAATTGCCATTAATGCCCACTCCTGTTCTCTTTCCTGTTTCTCTTTGAAATATCCCTGAGTCTTCTAGTCACTTGGAAAAGCAAAGGGGCACCTTGACTCTTTGGAATTGGATGCTGAAGAAAGATCAAGCACAAGTCTGGCTTGTGTCGGGCGTGATCCTGCATGGGATTGAAGAGACTCAGCCTGGCACGAAGGAGAGCTGAGCTTGCTCAGTGCCCCACGGAACGAATCCCTCAGTGACTTCCCTCACAACTCCAAGTCTCGAGCCCTGCCAAGTCCCCTTTCTATCCCAAGCTTCCTAGACACATGCTACGGGCTTTTCTGACAGCAGGGAGCTTGGCAGCTGTTTGAACTGTGAGAGCACCTGCTGCGTTAAGCTCATTTTCCATTCTTAGTGCTTCTTCCTTCCTTCCTTATTTCGTTCTCGGGCTGGGGATCTTTCTAAGGGGGAGATCACAGGCCAGGGCTTGCTGGTTTAAATAAGTACGTCATTAAAAAATAAACCAAGAAACAAACCCAGTCGTCCTGTATCGTGGAGGAGAATTCAAATAATAGGCAAGAAGGATCTCTGGTGGGAGAGAGGAAGCCAGGCACAGCAAGGTGGAACAGATCATCATCAGATCAGCTGACAGACTCTACTGCCTTTTTAGTCACCTATAAACAAAGAATCCTTTGCATATTAAAACATCCTACATATTGAATATCATGGAATAATTGGATTTCTTTTAGGAGGACTGAGAGTGACTCTCAGGGGGACCAATCTGGAAGGGGTAAATGCAGTGTTGTTTGGATCCCAGCCTTGCCCAATTTTGGAGGAGGGCAGAAATTCAACAAGAATTGAATGTAAAGTTCCTTCTCGGGTAAGAAACCACATTTTTTTGGAGAGCAGTCAGAAGCCAATGTGCCTTCCTGTGTTTTCCTGGCCTAAGCTACACAAGGGGAAGGGCAAAGAGCAGCCTATCAGCCAAGTCTTGGCTGTGAGACTATTTACTGCGGACTCTACAGATTAGACCAACTTAATTAAAAATAGATTAATAGGTGATTTATGAAAACCAGTGAAAAAAGCAAGCTCCTTAATTTAGTAAGGATATTCCAAATTAAAAACAGTGTAGTCTGGGATTTTATTTACTAGTTTTATTTACTACTATGGGATTTTATTTACAAGTTTAATTTACAAGTATGGCTATAGCAAATCCAAACCTGCATAGTCTGGGATTGTTTTAAGGTTTCTAAATCTCCAAAGATGCTCTTTCAAAGTCAACATAAATGCAGACATTTAAATAGTGTCTGGTGTATGAGAAAGTTTGACCAGTGCCATGTGCCTGACTTAAGTATGGGAGATGTAGGAATACAGGAAATAACTTTTTTTTAAAAATTGGTTCATTCTTAACCCTGGCATTTTCTTTCTCTCTTTTCCTAGGGGACAGAAGATGCTGCTGTCCAGGTGACACTGATTTCTGTGTACCAGTCAACAACAGTAACTAACTTGTTCCAATATGATCCTTCCTTAAACCCTGCAGTTGTATCCCTGAGCAGGAGCAGAAGTGGCATAGCAGGTGAAAAGGCTGCAGACGTGTATTGGACATCTTCTGGAGAAGGGTTGTTATTGCTGATGGTGACGGGGCAGAGGGAATTTAGGTCCATAAAGTTTGGTCTGACGCTTATTTTGTTTTCTTTTAAATTTTAGTTCCTATATTTCCTGCTAGTCCTGGTCAGTCCTGGTTAGTTTTTTATCGGTTTTTTCTCTAGCATACATGAGGTAATGAATTGCTTGTCCTAGGCTGGTGTGGATGATGTCCACAGGATGTCAGGTTCAGTGCAGTCCTGCTTTTGTGTCAGGTTTCTCTAACTTTGCTTTGAAATTATCCTACCCATTCATTCAGTGACAGGATACAAGGTTTAAGTTACATGTCAGGAAAAAGTTTTTTTCCCCAGAGGGTGCTTGGGCACTGAGGAGGCTCCCCAGGGAATGGTCAGAGCCCCAAGGTTGCCAGAGCTCAAGAAGTGTTTGGACAACGTTCTCAGGCGCACAGTGGTGCCATGGTGGGACTCTAGGGACTGTCCTGTGCAGGGTCAGGAGTTGAACTTTGATGACTCCTGGTGGGTCCCTTCCAACTCAGGATATTCTCTGACTCTGTATTTCTTAGTAACAGATTCACCTATGAGAAGAGAATGAGCTCTGGAGAGTGTCCTTCTCCAGGATCCCCAAGGGTTGGCCATAAAGAGCATCATATGCATTTTGGGTTGCTGAAAGCAGGGGAGAGGCAACATTTCTTTTACCTAGTTCCCATTTTCAAACCAAACTGTTCCTTCCAGTGTGACCTTGTGATGTGTTACATTAGATTATGAGCATAGACCTCACAGAATTTATGGGGGCAAAATCCTAATTAGGTCTCATGGAGTGTTTGGCATTCCTGTCTTTTGAAAGTTTCTACTTGGGGGTTTGTTTGTTTGTTTGTTTGTTTTTCCACATTTCCCTCATTTTTCCCCCCAGGATTCTGGTTGGATGTAGGGAATAGAAAGCATAAATGGTGAATGATGTTCCCTTTTAAACAAGTCTTTTAGAAAGAAGGTTTAGTACATTTCTGCATGGCAAACAGACACTAATTTCTTGGTAACTGAAAGAGGAAGGAAGATGAGAGGAAGACAGAAATATTCCTGTTTTCTTACCTATCCCACTCCCATTCCTCCAAGAATGTAATAATCTGGCTTTTTTCTCTATTTTTGCAACCTCTCCAGTGAACACCTTAAGGCTTCCCCAAGCTCCCAAGTTCGGTTGGACTTGGTGGGGATGAGTGGGGTTAGGTGACTGCCAGTGCCAAAATTCTCTGTGCACCCCCAGCATTTCTACTCCTTTCCCCAAATGCCCTTGTCATTTTCTATTACTCCAGAATGCATAAATAAGAGAAAATGTCCTTTATCATCTGAATATTATTCAGATACCACAGCACCAAGGGGAGGTTTTTGTAGCCGCGGGCAGCCCAGGTGCAAGGAATTCCTTAATGTTACAGTGTCTCATGAGCTGTGGTGGGGCTGAGTTCAATCTCCTATTCAGAACCTCCACAGCTTCGTCTTTTAATATAATTTTCCTTCTATGTAATAAAAAGAATAAATAAATTACACTGATGCCTTCCAGGCATCTGGGATTAAGCTGACGATTGACCAAGAGTCCAAAGAGTTCACATTATTAACATATTCAACTTCTCAGGCTTTCAAACTTTATTTGAGGCTTTGTGAACGCAGAATTGAAAAGTACCAGCTCCAAGACCTGCTTAGAGGCACAGATAGTTGAGGGGAGCTTTGTACAGGCTCTCCTGCTTCTTGGGAGCTTCTTCCTCCCTCCTTCATCCTTTCAGGTGAGTCAGGAGGATGAGATTCACCTCCTGAACACATCCCTGTGCTCATTGTTTAGATGCTTGGCATGTTCATTGAAGAGAAATAGATGGTTCTGTGGTGGGATTTGCCACAGCTCTTTTGTGTGTCTTACAATAGGATGAATGACAAAGTCTCTTTTCTCTTCACTGACCACAGATACAGCTATCAGTGAAAATGCCTTTATTTGAACTGATGGATACCGCCTTAATTTTTTTAAGCTATTTCAGAAGAAGTTTAGGTTATGAAAATCCCTTGTCTCTTGGCTTTGTCCTTTCCTGTTACTGCACTGTGCACAAATAAAGGAAAGATAATCCTTTATCATCTGAACACAACAGCTGAAATGGGAGAGAACCATGATCACTGAAAATGAAACACTGGACCTGGGCTGGTTTTATCTGGAATGGAGTTAATTTACTTCATAATGACTTCTGTAGGGCTGTGTTTTGGGTTTGTGCTGAAAATGATGTGAATAACACAGGGATATTTTGTTTTTGTAGAGCAGGGCTTACGCAGAGTTGAGGACTTTTCTGCTCCTCACCCCACCAGTGAATGGGCTGGGGGTGCACAAGGATTTGGGAGGGGACACAGCCAGGACAGCTGACCCCAACTGACCCAAGGGATATCCCAGACCTCTTTATAAAGCTGGGGGAGGAAGGAGGCAGAGGGAATCATTCAGAGTTGATGGCATTTTGTCTTCACAAGTCACCATTCCATTTGATGGAGCCCTGCTGGGGTGGCTGAACACCTGCCTGCCCATGGGAAGCAGACAACGAAGTCCTTGTTTTGCTTCGCACACATAATTTTTGCTTTACCCATTAAACTCTTTTTATTTCCACCCATGAGTTTTCTCCCCTTTATTCTTCCAGTTTTCTCCCCCATCCCACTGCAGGGGAGGGAGTGAGCAGCTCTGTGGGGCTGAGATGCCATCTGGGGTTACACCATGACAAGCACATCTGACTTTAGGTACCCAAGGAAATTTTCATTTTACTGTGGAAGGCTCCTGTTAATATTGCATGGCTTCGTAATGCTGAAAAGCAGGCTCTAGATTTTTTATCAGGGATTTAGAAAAAAAATCCCAGAACCCCTCAGCTCCAGAGCTTTAAAAAAACTGGATTTGGGTTTTATCAGGTTCAGACATTTATAGGACAGACATTTATGGTAAGAAGGACATGAATCCTACCTTGAGTGTGGCTGAGAGTGGCTATTGGTGGACATAACCAAGTTCACTGTGCTGATGTCTCAAGATAACCCTGGCAGCTGGTGACCTTATG
Source organism: Falcunculus frontatus (assembly GCA_013398115.1). NCBI lineage: Eukaryota > Metazoa > Chordata > Aves > Passeriformes > Falcunculus > Falcunculus frontatus. Next base: position 87,481 of record VZRV01007593.1, read on the forward strand.
CAGGAGAGATTGAGTAGGACACAGAACCACTGCAGTCTTCAACATTTTGGGTTTGGGCTGACTGACACGGCTGAACCTATTCTGGCGTGATGGGACTCTGCTCTTCCTCAGGCAATGGTCTCATGTGCTAAAATAACCATTGCCAGAAACACTGAAAAGGTTCCATTCCTTTCTCCGCAGGAGGTGAGGAGCTTCACATTGGAATATCCCAGTTTTCCAGCTACCAGGGCTCAGATGTCAAGGTCCAAATTGGGGACTCGTGGCCACAGATCCAGGCGCAGACAGACCGTGGTGTTAATGTGACTCTTCCAGCCCTGCCTGCAGGGTGGTACAATGTTTCTGTCCTCCTCAATGGCATTGCTGTGGCTTCAAACAGGTGTGTATTTTCCTTAGAAGTTTCATTCTCCATCCTATTTGGTGTTTTAGGGTTAATCTGAAAAGGAAGGTTTGAGTTTTTCACAAATTCCCTACCTAATGGTGAATTCCATGGTGTGGTATGAAATTATGAATAATTATCAAGGCATTTATTGATCTGTGGAGCCCGAGTCAGCAAACTGCTAATGCTAGTCAATTAACTCCCCTTGGATCAGTAGGAGGCAGGAGAGAAACATTTTAGGAAAAAACAGTTGATTTGATGAAAAATGCATATTCAGGCAATCAAAGGTATTCACAGATTCAGGTCAAATGCAGATAAATCCTGCTGTAGGAAAACAGCAGAAGGAAAGAAACACTTTTCATCAGAAAAACAAAAGCTAGTTTGAACAATACAAAAATGCTTTGTTTGGAGAATTTTTAAATGATGCTATTTCCATCTCCTAAGGTGACACTTCAAGTTCATGCCTAGATAAATGTAATATAAATTAATTAAAGTGTGGGGGAAAGCTGACCTGAAAGTGGGATATAGGAATGCATTCACAAGCAGCACAGTTTTTTTCCTCAGCCATGGCAGCTGCCAGGAGTGATCCTGAAATGACGATATTGGGGAGAAATGAGGGGTTTTTATTGCTGGCAAAACAACTTAAGCTGCTTGTAGTGTTAATGAACTTCAGAAGGAGAAAAATTGCGGTTGGTGGGATGGCACACAGGGATTCATCCCACCTGGTACTGGAGTCTGTTAGCAGCACCATCACTTCATCTCCAGGGATAGATTGGAAGGAGATGGGTCATCCCAGGGGAGGACTCTGATCTCTGGTGGGCTGGATTGCAGGATTGGGAAGATCCCTTCTCTAACTTGTCTTTTTAGGGAAGGGGATGTTTTTGAAAGGAGGGTGATGAAGAAAAATAGATGTAGATGGGACAGAAACAGCTACACCTTTATCTGGGTGGGCTCCAGGAGCTCTTGTTCCAGTTACTCCACTCTCTGGTGGGAGGGTGTGAGGAGAGGGGGCAGCTGTGATGCCTTTTCAATGCACTTCCACTGGGCATAGCTACAGCAGAATCTGCTTGCCAAAAAATCCTTATTCTTGCTTCCTTTAATGGGCAATTCAGTTGGACTAAATTTGGCCCACAAGTTGCCAATTGATAAGAGAGTGTTTGTGATAGATGTAGCTCCAGTGTGTCCCTGCCCATGGCAGGGGGGCTGGAACAAGATGATCTTTAATGTTCCTTCCTCCCCAAACCATTCTGTGATTCTAAACCACATAGAAAAATTTGGGGTGTTGGGTGGTTTGTCACTGTGACATCAAACAAAAGGGGATGTGACAGGTGGGTGCTTGGCTTTCCAGGAGTTGTAAGAACGAAAAGCACGGCAGCAGGAAGGAAAAATAAAAGAATACCCCTAAATGCCCTAAATCCTTTCTGTGTTGCTTGTGTTTTGCAGGGTTGAGCCGTTAATCCAGTACCTCTCTGAGATCTTCAGCATCGAGCCGTGTTGTGGCTCCATTCTGGGTAAACATCATTGGTACATCTGCAGCCACTTATGGAGGTTAAAGGGATCAAGGGCACAGTTTTCCTGCAGGAATGGAAAGTGCATCCCATTTCAGATCCCTTTAAATGAGAGTGTTTTGAATCTGTGACCCTTTATTATGCAGATATCCACTGGCAGACAGCAGCGGTCTGGAAATGTGGGATTGTAGTGAGCATCCCTCCATCTGGTTGGCTGGCTCATGGCTCCCTGTGCTTTGAGTTTGATTTCCCCAAGTGTTTGCTCACATATCTCTGCATGTTCCCGTTGGGAAAACAAAGCACGCCCACACCTGGCTCATCTGTGCTGTTTCTTTCAGTCGTTTTGCCCCCATCTTTCAAGGTTTTCCATGTGAAAGTTAGGTGGAAAGCAGAGTACAATTGTGGTTTGAAGCAAACAATAATTTCAAGTGATCCCAAAAGGGATGTTCATTTTTGTTATGTTGAAAAGACAAAATAAAAAAAAGCCCTTTTTCAATGTTAATTTTAATCAAAAGGGAAATATTTATTAATCCTGTTCTAGGCTTTTAGACATTGGAAATAATTTAAGTGTGTTTCCGAGCAGAACAACATTGAATTAAAAAGAAAAGTTTTACTTTAAATCTTAAAAAGCAGATTGGGATAGTTGATTTATTTTGTCATTTGGCTGCGGGTGGGGGAGAGTTGAATCCCTGTAGTGAATTTTACATGAGCCCTTAGAAATGCTTTTATAGAAGACAGAGAAATTCTTGTGCTACAACCTCAGGTCCTCCACAGATTGCTCTCCCAGGCTCGAAACACATTGAAAGACACAAAAAGTCAGAGGCTTTGTGGTATGTGATTAGTTCAATAGTTTGTGAAGTGCTCAAGCCTTGAAAGATGAGAGAATGGATAGAGCTTGGAGAGCAAATCCTATCAGTTTTGAACATTAAGCCATACTACAAAAAATAATAAAAGTTTTACCCTTCCTTTTGTATTTCAGGGTAAATTGAAAATTAAATAGGAACTGATTAACTCTTTGGTTGTGGTTTTATGAATGGCTTAAGCTGAATTAAAATCTCTTTGCTGCAAAAAGTACCAGTCCCTCCCCCCTTACCTGTAGTCTCTAACACTTGTGTGTGCATCTGGGTTAAGGATTTGGGCTCACTTAAAAATAACCTCATCATAAACCAACTTATTTTTTAGCCAGATCATGGGAAAAGGAAGGGAATGGGCTTAACGGATAAAGAGGTTGAAGCAAGGCAGGACACTGGGAGTACCAATACTACAACTGAAAGGAAGATGGGCAGAGGCTCTGGGTGGGCTCCTCCCTGTGAGGGTGGTGAGGTCCTGGCACAGGCTGCCCAGAGAAGCTGTGGCTGTCCCATCCCTGGAAGAGTTCAAGGCCAGGTTGGACAGGGCTTGGAGCAACCTGGGATAGTGGGAAGTGTCCCTGCCCAAGGCAGATGGTTGGAAGGAGATGGTCTTAGAGGTCTCTTCTAACCCAAACCATTCTGTGATTCTATGAAATCTGACACCACCTGAGTTTGAAAATATTCACAATCACATTCTTCCCTGTGGGCAGCAGGAACAAACTACCTCCCCACCCTCCTGTACAGACAGTCCCATTCCATGAAGTGTTCAACCTCTGTTTACTCTCAGGGATTCTTTCATAGTAGATTTCTCCATTTCTGTGGTAGCTTTCCGCTGTCATTTACTGCCACGAAGGTCCCTGGCTACCTGTTACTTTAGCCTCTTGTCCATGTAGGATTATCCTGATATATGTCAGCTATTGTCTCTAGCTGTCTTGTCCAAGAAAAGGATTTTATTTCTTCTTTCCTGCAGCCTGTCATGCTTATCAGCTTTATAATAAATGGTCTGGGTTGGAAGGGACCTTAAAGATCATGATTTGAGATGGTTCAGAGATAGTAATGAATTCCTTTCCTGCACACAATATTCTTCTTCCTTATTTTGTTTTGCTCCTAGGTGGAACACTGCTCACAATTTCCGGGGTGGGCTTTAGCCAAAATCCTGCCCTGGTTTCTGTGTCAATGGACAATCAAACCTGTACAGTTACTGACTTGACAGAAGAGACAGTTTGGTGCCTGACCCCGCCAGCTGCTAATTCGTCTAATGAAGATTCACGTGACATCTCTGTCAGAGTAAATGTAGCCATCAGCAGTGGGTCACTTCAACACACCCTCTTTGCAAATAGGACCACCACCTTTAACTACCAAAGAGCTTTGACTCCCCTCGTTACTGCTGTTGAAGCAGAAATCACAGACGGCAGCCTGCTCTTGAGCATCCAGGGGATAAACATCACTGGATCTGTGGCTAAGCTTGGACACAGTGAATGTCAGCTTGAGTTTCAACGTGGCAACCAGTCTGCAATGTCTTATCAGTGCTCTTTGCCACTGAACAGCCTGGAACCTGGGACTTTCCCCATTCAGGTCATCCAGAGGCAGCTGGGATTTGCTCAAGTGACAGCAAGGCAGCAGGCCCTCACAATATCTCCACAGATAACCTCCATACTCCCATCACAAGGATCAATCTGTGGTGGGATGTTGCTCACCATATCTGGTATTGCTTTGAAATCCAGGAGGAATTTGGTACAGGTCAGCCTGGAAAGTAATTACTCCTGTGAGATCCAGAAGTCTGATAATGGCTCCATCACTTGTGTTGTCCTTCCAGGGCCCCACCCTTTGCACCATCAGTGGCTTGCTGAGGCATCTCGGGCTCTCAATGTCACAGTGGTTGTCAATGGGGTCCGCAGCGTGTGCCTTGGGGACTGTACACTCCACCTTCATGAGCACCGGACACCCCTGGTACATCTGGTGACCTGGAAGACCAATGGGACATTCACGTACATGACAATCAAAGGACAGAGGTTGGCATGGCAGGGTGACAGCCCTGCGGTGCACGTGGATAACAGCACTGTCTGCAAGGTGACTTTTTGGAACGAGACCGTCATCAAGTGTCAGACAGCCTGCTTGGTTCCAGGGGAGCACAACATTTCCATATCCAGCAGGAAAAGTGGCCGTGCTTGCTTTAGAGGGACATCCAGCATTCTCACCATCCTGCCTTGGGTGTACCAGTTTTACCCACGGAATTTCAGCACCAGTGGGGGAGGCCTGCTCAGCTTAGCAGGGTTGGCTCTGAAGGGAAAGAGGATGACTTCAGTCCTCATAGACCATCACCCTTGCCTCGTTCTCAACATCACCTGTGTGTTTATCCAGTGCACGGTGCCTCCAGGGAATGGCACGAGGGCTCTGAGTCTGAAAGTAGATGGACACTCCTATTACCTTGGAACAATAAGTTACAGTGAGGAATTTACCCCAGCTTTCCTTTCACTTGTGGCCACTGGCCTCCTTCTAACTGTGACAGTGTCGCGAGTCATGGAGACGGACAATATCCAAGTATTTGTTGGAGATTGTCCTTGTAGAAACATCACCATCACTCGCTCCATGTTGCAGTGCTCAGCTCCTCAGCTCCCTGTGGGTGAGTACCCTGTGCTGGGCCTGGATATTCCCAGAGGATGGGCTTCCTCCAACCTGGTGTTCACTTCTCGTCTGACAGTGACAGCTGCACGTCACAACTGGGGTAAGTTATGGAAGGTTGCTGCAGTTCCTCCAGGGTTTTGTGTGAGGCACTGCAGTGACAGGAGTTTTTTTTGTCATGAAAGCAAAAGCTATGAATTAAAAAAAATACTTTTGTTGACAGCTGGCTGTCAGGCTCTGTCTTAAATCCCATTTTCTGTCCTTTTCCAAGGTGGCTTGAATGGAGGACCAGTTTACCTGCGTGGAACTGGGTTTTCCCCAGGGAAGACTTCGGTCACAATTTGTGGCACCAGCTGTGAACTCTTGGGCACCATGACAGTGACTGAGCTGAGCTGCCTGGCTCCACGTCTACGAGGTCAGTTAAAACTCAAAAACTTTCATTCTGTTAAAAATATCTCCTAAAATCTTTACCTAAAATGGGGAATCCTAGTGTATCTCATCTCATCTCAGGGGAACAGAGAGCAGCCTTGGAGGGAGGAGAGGAGTTAACATAGCATTGATAAACTTTGGACTTGATGATCTTGGGGGTCTTTTCCAACCGTAATGATTCCATGAGTCTATGACTTCTGGTTTTTGAACTCAGTCTGAAGACGGAAGGTGTCAGAGTGTGTTTTTGTGTCAGTGGCCATGGATGTTGGACTAGATCCACTGCGTGCCTGTGGCCACACTTGCACAAAATCAACATTTCCTCACAGCAGTTCTTCCTTGGGAAAGCTGCCCCACATAAAACATGCATATGAGCTGCAGGGTTGGGTACCCAAGCACCTCTTAACCATCGCGATCGTCTTAATGATTTAAACTCCCTTAAACGCTTTTTCTTCTGAGGAAACCGTCTCAAGTTGCACCAGGAAAGTTTCAGTTTAGATATCAGAAAAATTTTTCCACATCAAGGGTTTTCAAGCATTGGAAGACAGTGCCTAAGGAAGTGGTGGAGTCATCATCCACTAAGAGCTAAAGGAAGAGCAAAAAAATTGTATGGATGTAACATTTGAGGAATGGTTTAATGGTGAACATGGCGCTGGTGAGATGATGGTTGGACACGATGATCTTAAAGGTCTTTTTCAACTTCAACGATTCTTTGATTCTCTGGCCACACATATTTTGTGTTTTATCTGCATGGTGGGATGGCCTCAGTGGGGTAAAGACGTGGAAGGAAAAGGTTGAATGACTGGAAGGGTGAAAGAAAGATGTACCACGGCCGGTTCATGCCTTTGGGAAGCTGGAGATGAGGATTTTACTTCCTTGAGAGGAGGATGGGATAATCCATCATGACCAGAGCATCTTCCTTAACTGGAGAGAGGCAGCATGGAATAATGATCTTCACATCTCTCAAACAGAGAAATAACCCTGCCTGAATTTTGGAGCTAACTCTTCAAAATGAGCATTTCCTGAGACAAGATATGTTTCTTCCTTTTCCTGATGAAAGCACAGAACTGGGCTCCTCAGACCTGCAAAAGGCAGGATTTAAGACTTTTAAATCTCACTGGAGCCATGTACCATTCCTCAAATTGTAAACATGGAGTATTCACCTTGGTGCTTGACTCCTCGGTGGAGTCCCTATCCCTGGAGGTGTCCAAGGAATAACTGGATGTGGCACTCAGTGCTCTGGGCTGAGTGACAAGGTGGGGATTGGTCAAAGGTTGGACTCTGCAGTCTTGGAGATCTTTTCCAACCTAAATGATGCTGTGATTCAGGGATTCCAACTCTCAGAAGTTTAACACTTCAGCCCCTTCATAGCTCTGAAGTCAGAGAACATCTGGAGGTCTGCAGAAATATTTGCTGTCCTGAGACTCTCCAGACATCCAATATCCGTGTGACCAGGGATCCATGACCTCTTATCCTTTGTGGATGTGAAAGAAAGGTGTCAAGTCAGAGTGTCCATCAGGGTAAATTTCCATGGGTTTGTTCAAAGGCGTGTGGAATACCTATCCTCCAAAATAGAAATTGAATAAATTATTTGCCAAGAAACCACTCCAGTGTGAAATCTAACCTTCTTTTGAGCAAGGTCTAGGACAAGAGGCGTCCAGGTGTTCTCTTCAGCCTCACTTATTCCCAAATTCTAAATTTGCTCCCATCATTTTGAACAGTTCCTTTCATAGAATCTCAGAAAGATTTTGGTTGGAAGGAACCTTGACGGTCCTCTAGTTCCAACCTCAGCGCCATGAGGAGTACTAAGAAAAATGGAAGGGAAAAAGAAAAAGGGCTTTAGAACCCAACCACAAGCACTCAAAAAGAGACACCAAGAGGGCATAAAGGGCTCAATTTTCTTTGTTTTAAACAAGACCCTGCACAGTCCACAAAACTGCTTGTTATTTTAAATAGAAAAAGACATGGTGCTGGAGTGCTGGAAAAAAAATAAACCACAAAACGGGGCACCTTGGTAACTTCAGGGAGAATAGCATACTAAAATTTAATCACATTGATCCAAACTGTGTCCAGAACTCACTGAGTGGTTGGTGGCAGAGAGAGCCTGGGGAAAACAATCTCACAGGCAGGACCACGATGCTTGTTCCTGTCACTAGATGTCAGCAAGTGAATGCTGATCGCTGGTTGTGTGTTTGGAGAGGAAATGCAAAGGAAGCGTGGCCTCACCCTCTGTCTCCTGCCCTGGGTTTTGCAGCCTTGCCAGTTTCACCAGTCGAGTTGCAAAATATTTGTTAATTAAATATTTACAAGCAAGTATCTTTTTTTTTTTTTTCCCTTGCCTTAAAAAGACAAAAATTAGTCTGCAGGCTGCTCAGATCTGTGTTTGTCAGGCTATTTGTGCTCCCTGAGACAGTTGTATTCAGCCTATGCACATCTACATCTGGCATGAGTGAATCTGTATATAGAGTAAGATGCTTTCCAGATATTCTTCCACTTAATGCTTAATATTTAAGAACTGGTTTTTTTAATATTTAAGGCTTTAACCCTGCCCCTCACCATGTTTAGGGCATGAATGTATGGTTTAAGTGCAGTTAATCCAGTCTCACCTCATGGTTTACGTCGTGCTGTTTGCTTGGGGAATTTTGCCACTTGGCACTAGCACATCCAGTGCTCAGACCTTTCTTGCACTGCCTCATCCACAGTGGGAGAGGTGGCAAAGAGACTCCTGGGATGCAGGATTGTGAAGGAGCGGAAAGGGGAGGTCTGTAGTGCCCCAGAGCCCCTCAGTGTTGTGTCCAAGTTGGATGCTTGTCTGACCGTTCCCAGCTCTGCTCACTGAACTGGCTGATGTAAAGGGTTTAAGCTGCATTTCTTCTGTTACTGAGGGCTGTGAAGCAGAACCCCCTCTCCTCTGGCACTGGGGGATGTCAGGTGGCACTGGCTGCCCCGGGGTCTCAATGCTGGGTCATGTTGTGTCTGGCTTGCTTGAGATTAGAGATGTCCACGTGGGAATCCTCAACCGCTCCATGTAGCTCTCTCATGTGATCCAATCCATAAGGCAAGGCTCTGCAGGTAGGAAATGTGACTTCTTTCCCTTTGAGCAGGAAGTTTTCTAAGAGATAGGAGCTGCCAGGCTCAGCAGGATCCATCCATAAGCCTTCCCCACAGGGATTTCCTTAGGAATGGGTGTTGAGCAGGGTCGCAGCGAGGTTTTGGTTTGATCACTGGCAGGAGCTGGCCATGTTACTGAGACCTGCTCACTCCAGAGCACAAGGAATGGGAATGCAGGACTAGACTCTTTCATTGAAACCTTTGTCTTTTGCAAGATGCAGAAAAATCAATTCAGAACAGAGCTAAAATTTGATTTTCAGCTTTAAAGCTTAAAAAAAAAATTAAGAAAATTAAATAAAATTAACAAAACCCCACTGCCTTCAAGGACAAACAAAACCAAATGGAAAAAGCCCAAACCAACGCATGAGTCTTTAACGGTAAAGATATAACTGACTTTAGGGTTGTGATGTAACAGTTCTTGGGATCTTTGTTAGCGAGTCCTGGACCTGCCATTAACCAGACTCCACTGGTGAAAGTGGATGTTTAAGGGGGAGAATTTAGATTAGAGGCTAGAAATGTGACTGGTTTAAAAGGATGGGAGACGTGGTTTGGTGGAGCTCTTTGAATGGAGCGAGAGGAGAGAAAGGAATGAGTTTTGGTTTTAACAAGGAGATGCACTGAACCAGGACAAGGGGGACTAGAGCCAGGGAAATTTGGGGATTTGCATGAGTAAATGCAGAAGATATGAAGAGGGCTTGTTGTGGTGGTGGGGCAATTGAAACCTCAGTAGAAACCAGGACCTCTGATATTTATTGTGGACACCAAACCAAAGGATCCAAATGGTCCCTTTTATCTTTCAAATCCAGAAAAGAAGTTAAGAGAGGAGAATAAAGCATACTGATTACATGGCAGGAATGTTCTGACAGTGAGATCTATCAGGCAGGGAATAGATGCTTCAAAGTCACCTCTTGGGACTTCTGAAACCTGGCTGTGTGAAATGAATGTCTCACAGGGAGCAATTCTTCATAGGAGGAGGTGGGACTCGATGACCTTAACAGGTCTCTTTTTCCTCTCCCTTTTATTAAGTTTTTTTTTAAAAATTCTTTGTCCTCCCTGCTAAGCACATGTTGATGCTCCACAGTCCATTTTGTGAGTGGATAACCGAGGATGTGAGGTTTGGCACCAGGACTCCTTGGCCAGTTCTTCAATCAATCCCCAGCTGCCCTTGGAACCTCCTGTGGGTTTGAGCCTCATCACATGTCCAGCACTTGTTATTAAACAGTGACCCAGAACAAAGCCCTTGTGCTGAGCATCCCAGGATCCTGGATTAAGCCAGAGTATCCCTCAAAGCCAGGGCTGGGGGTAGTCAGTCCCTAAGCCATTACCACCATGCAGAGATTTGGCTGCCGTAGTGTCTGATCTCAAAAGAGAAGCTGTAATGAGCTGAGTGCATTCATCCCAGCGATGGGATTGCAGGTTTGATCTTTATAGGGAGTATAAAGCCTAAAGCAGCTTCATTCTGGGATTTGAACACTAACCAATTAAGCAGGGAGAAGAATTGTGTCCCAGAACAGGCAGAACATCCTTTTAGGATGTGCCAAAAGTGTGTTGAAATCTTTAGTTGATATTTTTTGCTGTTATGGTAGGAGATGATGGCACCAATAATACCGAGGGCTATTTGTGTTTCATGGTCAGAGGCATGGGAAGGGAAAGGCCAAGACTTCCTCCTAAATGAATAAAGATATTAAAACCTCTGGGGGGAGGGAAATTAGAGGACCTTGGAGAGCCCCAAGGAAGGAATGGGAAAAGAACATCACCTCTAAGAGTGATAACTCCGTCTGATGGACAGGAGATGCGGGGTGTGGAGGAGAGGTTTTTCCCTCCTTCCACCTGAGAGAGAGAAAGCAATTCTAAGTTTGATTCTGGGGTGTACAGATTAAGTAGGGTTTGATTGGATTTTTCTTCCACTGATCTCTTTGCCATCCTTTTTAGTCATGTCCCAAAACTTAGGTTTTATAAATTAATACCTTTATTTGCCTGGTTTGAGTTAAAAATTATTTCAGCTGTTGGTAGGATAAAAGGACTTGTGCTCCTACAGGCATGATAACATTGGGATGAGGGCACTAGAGCACAGCAGTAATGCCCAATTTCCGCATTTTGGGGTTATTTAAAAAGTGCCAGACTGTTCTTGTGCTGAGCTCCCAGGGCTGTGCAGGAAACACCTTCTGGTGACCTACATGAGCCAGGCAAGTTCTTTGACAGCAGCAAAATGTCGAGGAAAACAGTCCTGAGGTTTGGTGAGTCATTTCCAACATTCATCCCAAAATAGAGTTCAAGTGGTTTTCCACACAGGAAAACTCTGCAATATTCTTTTCAAGACCACAAAAGAAAACCAAAGCCTTCCTGTAATGAATTGGTTCTGCTGCAGGTTGTTGCAAAGGCAAGACCTTTGCAGCATTTAGTTCTCTTGGATGCTATTTATCTGTCAAAACACAGATATTTAGTGTTGCTTAAGATGCCCTTGGAATGTCAGGAAAGACATAAGGTTTTTGTGGGAGCCATAGAATACCTGAGGTCGCTCTAGACAGTATTTTTGGACAATAAAAGCAAAATCTAGCCATCATTCTTTTAGGCCTCTCTGCCTATTATTTGTCTTAGACATAGACCGACAAGGCAGGGATTGTGTTTGGCTCTGTCTGGATGCCAAGTAAGAAAATTGCCATTGGATTTGGGGATGGAAAGGGATTAAACATATTGCAAAATCTGTGAGTATGTGGGTAACGTCTTTTTCTCATTCTAAATCCAGAGAAGAAAAATAGAGACGAATCATAAACTCTCTCTCTGAAGTTCAGAGCAGATGAAATGATAGGTTTTAATATTTCAAAAACACCTGAAACATTAAACAGTTATAAACTCTTCAGAAATACCCCATATGAAATAATAATTTTTAGCAAAATGTGCTAAATATTTTAATATAGGAAATAGAGCATTTTCATATTGCTACAATTTCAAACCCCATTTTTCAGAATTGTTTAGCAGAAAAGACATTCATTGACAATGACACTTCCCCAGCAAACAAGGTACTTTCTGAACAAACTGGAACTTAAAAAAGCAAATAGAAAAAACCCTTTCTTGAAAAATTCCCATTGATTGGATTTCTGAAGCTTGAGGAATACTCTTGGATGCTACAGTGCAGTGTGTTATACTGTCCACAGACCTTTTCAGGAGTTCATTACAACTATTTGGTGAGTTCAGGATTGATGAATAGTCTTCAAAAGTCAGGGCTTTGAGAGAAACAGTTTCAATGTCTGTCATGGTTTAATGCTTAAAGGACTCCTTTTTAAAATTATTAAACCCAAATATTTCAACTTAATCTGAACTTCAGTGACAGGTTATAATATTGGTGTTTTTTAGCATTTTTTGTCTGGCTTTAGAATAGGAAAATCTAATTTCTGCTCACAGAATTTCACTGAATCATTTAGGTTGGAAGAAACCTCCAAGATGATCGAGTCCAACCTGTGACTGAGCCCCACCTTGTCACCCAGACCAGAGCACCGAGTGCCATGTCCAGGCCTCCCCCGATCACCTCCTCCAGGACTGGTGACTCCACCATCTCCCAGGGCATTGCATTCCAGTGTTGAGCAACCCTTTTCATGAAAAAAAATCTTCTAGATGTTCACACCACTTGTTCTTTAAATACACCTCAAAACAGCTGCTCCTATTACAATTTTTACCTCATCCATGGAGTCAAACTTGGACCACATCTCAAGTCACACTCAGCTGCAAAGCAAGGTGAGAGATCCCAGCTCCCACCAGTTCCCCAGGAGCCCTCCAAGTGGTGTCAATGCTTCCTCAAACCTATTTCTGGATTTCAAACTTATGACAGATGTTTAGTTGTCATATCTCCTTGGTAAAAGATTTGTGCCACGTTCCTGAACTGTAAAGCATGGTCTATCTCTCCCAGAAGAAATGTCCATGCTTGTATTTAATTCCGTATTTCACCTCCTTCTGAACAGAGCAGTTTGATCCCAAAGACCATCCTGATGCTCAGGGCACAAAGGAGGTTACATTTTGCTCACATAAAGCAAGAGGGGCTGAAGGAGGTGCACGGAGACCTAATAGTCCTCAAAAAGGATGCACCTAAAGAGAGGCTGGGTGCACATCAGGAGTCAAAGGATCATGGAATGCTTTGGGTTGCAAATGAACCTTAAAGTTCAAGTAATTCCATGGGCAGGGACACCTTCTGCAATGCCACCTCTCAGTAGTTGAAATATGCTCAGTGTCAGTGGCGTTTAGGCTACGTTGTGTTATTTTTTTTCCCTCTCCTGTCTTGCAGCCTCTTTGGCCGTTCTCTGTGGTCTGACACATTCTTCTGCCGACTGCCGAGAGGACAGGGCCACCTTCATCGAGTGTGACATCCAAGTCATGGTGGGCACCTCCCAGCAGAGAGGATCTGTGTCCTACCTCTATGTCTGTGGGGACACCCCACCCCAGGGGCGTTTTGCTGGACTCTTTGCCAGGTTAGTGCTGTGTCTCTCCAACAGCCCAGTGGATATATCCATGAATAACATCCCCCACATATTATTCCACCTTTTGCAGAATTGTCCCCTGCCAAATGATGGACTGAAGGAGCAAATTCCTAATTCTCACGTTGACACCAATAGAGCAGTTTGGCCTTGAGACCACTAGAGAGCTCCGCTGGGTTGTGGAATTCATTCCCTGTGCCTATCAAAGCATCTCCAGTCCCCCTCCCCTTCCCTCCTGCCTTTTTAAAGTGTTTGAGAGACATCAGAAAATCCATCTCGTAAACAGCCTGCTTTGTTCCTTCTTAGGTTTTAATATTTATCTTCTGATCCAAAGCAACATCTGGTGTATGCCAATGGGAAAAAAGATTAGGCATTATGAAAAGCAGAAGTCTTCTTTTTTTCTGTTTTTTTCCATTTTTTTCTCTTTTTTTTCCTTCTTTTCTTTTTCTTTATTTTTTTTTCACTTTGCCTTTCGCCAAGCCGTTCTGTGAGTAAAAAGTCATGGAGTAAATTCAGCAGGGTGTGCAAGGGGGCTTATGCTTTGCAAATGCAAGGCCAAGTTGTACAGGAGTATAACTTGGAACTGTTGTCTTTGATGGAGCAGTGAGGATTTATTCCTGCAGAGGATTTACTTCTAGGAGTAAGTGGGATGTCCGAATTAAGGACTAAACAGATAACTGATTGAAGGATTTGGTTTGGAAGGGATCTTGAAGGATTTCCTGTTCCACCCCCTACCATGGGCAGGGGCACCTTCCACTAGCCCAGGCGGCTCCAAGCCCCGTCCAACCTGGCCTTGGACACTTCCAGGGACCCAGGGGCAGCCCCAGCTTCTCTGGGCACCCTGTGCCAGGGCCTCCCCACCCTCACAGGGAAGAATTTCTCCCTAATCTCTAACCTGAATCTCCCCTTTGTCAGTTTGGGGCCATTCCCTCTTGTCCTATCACTCCATGCCCATGCGAAAAATTCCTCTCCATGCTTCTTGTAACCCTTTAGATACTGGAACAAGTCGAACAAAACGTTCCAGAAGCTATTTAGTAGATAGAGAATTAGAATGGCATTGCAATGCATTGCCCATGATCTGCTGTACACGGTGAACCCACTCCACTCCTGGCTGCTGCATCTTGCCACAGTCCAGGTATTTCAGTGGAGTTGCAGAGGTTTATCCTCATCCTGACCTGATCCTTACACCATGCTTGGTGTTGATGCACCAGAGGGAGCTCTGGATACCCTGAGTTGAGGGGAAAAAAACCCAACTGGCATTTACTGTACAAAGACAGCAAGACATGAATTGCACAGATTTTTAAACTTGTTTAAAAATATAAAAAATAGAAGTTTTCAACTAAAATTAATTTTAAAAAGTGTTTATGCAGTTGCAACACCTGTCAGTCTGTCACTTCTTCCTCACCAGTTTTTTAATTTGATCTAGATTTCATAAGGTCTGGGCTTTTTATGAAAATCCTTTTCAGTTTTGACAAAATCAGTGTTAGGCAGAAAGAAATTATTTTCCTGTTGAGGAGACAGAGGGCAGAATTCTGCCCTGATCTGTACAACTGGCCAAGTGTCCAAAGCCACACTGTGCATTGGAAATGTCCTGTAACATCCCAGGGGATGGGGAGGACAGATCTTTTGGAGAAGACGAAAGTAAGGAGACTTAGAAGGGGAAAAAAAAGTGAAAATAATTTCATCATTTCTATTGCTCCCAGAATGACTTGTTTCAAATCAAGAAACTCCAGGAGCCTTGCCTTGTCTGGTTGAACTTTGCTTTGCTTTTCCTCACCTCAGTGTAACCCTCAACCAGAGAACCAACAAACTTGAGAGGGACTGGACAACCCTGTATGTGTTTCTTTCCTGCTCCTTTTTCCCTGAGTATCAAAATTGTGCTCAGCTCTTCATTGATAAAAAAATGCATCTTCAATGATACACTACTACTACTACTACTACTACTACTACAAATTCTCCTATGATTGCTTTTCTTCTTGCTCCTTTTCTTGGTTGGGGTTTCACTGTGGAGAAAGTCACGAAGTCCTTTTACTGACTGTTTGCTTATTGTTTTCACTGGGGTTTTTAGTCCAATTTAATTGTGAATGCCTCAGAGACAGGGTTTATTTTTCATCCTGGGAATCCTACCAGGGAGAGATTTCTGAATCAAATCAGTCAACTTTTTTTACCTACTATTTTTGCATTTTTCCCACTTCTTCAATGTCTTTTTTACTGTCTTAACTTTTCGCCCTATTGTGCTCATGCTTGTCTTTTAGTTAGAAATTAAAACTTGGGCTGATATTTTTTTCTAGTGAATTTACTTCTAAAATAGTTCTTACTAAAGGAAAGTAGGGGCAAAGGTTGTTTGTTTTGAAAAAAGTTTTCTGATTCGAGAAATCTGGGAAGAAATAGAGGGAAAAAATTGAGAGGTTTGAATCATGCAAATTAACTTATTTCAGAAGTTCTGAAAACTTTTCCACATTTCGGTTCAGAAAAATACTTAATTCTAAAATATTAATGAAATTTGCAAAAAAAGTCTTAAAAAATATAAATGGTTCCACCAGAAAAGAACTAATTTGAGGATTCCTGAAATAATACATATTGATTGCTTTAATTAATAACAGTAAATAATAACAACAATAATAAAAATATATATGAATTTGAGTTCTGTGCAAATGCTCAAGAATTAAAACATTTGTCCCAGGATGGGGACAAAACTACTGAAGTCATTCCCAGCTTAAGCACACATTGAATCTCTCCTGTTCTTTCTTACTAATTTTATAGTCACAGAGCAGTTTGGGTTTGAAGGAACCTTAAATCTTATCTCATTCCAACCTCTCTGCTGGGGGCAGGGACACCTTGTGCTATCCCAGGTTGTTCCAAGTCCCATCCAACCCAGCCTTGAACACTTCCAGGGTTGGGGGAGCCATGTGGACAATTTTTTTCAGTGGTTTAAATAAATCTTTTCCTTCTCTAGTCTGTACCAGAGCCCATCCTTTATCAGCATATTCCTTAGGAGAGTTGCAAGTTTTGCCTTTAACAGCATTTGCATCAAGGTATACTCCTGAATTCCCTGTAATAATTCACATATTTTTGTTTCATTTCCTTCAAAAACTTCAATTTGTTAACAGTTTTCCAGCCTCAGTGTTTCAGGATGTGGTTACACGAGGACAGAAAGGAACTGGCTCTTGTTATAAGCAAAGCTTATTTACTTTTTACAAAAACTGTGAAAACCACTCAAAGGTCCTTGTATTGACTTGAATATTTGTCAAATTGTGTCCATGCCCTGCATCCAGCCGACCACCACCCCCTCCTGCCTTTAAAACAGCTGATTATTTAAAAGTAGCAGTCTTTTCTTGGAGCTTTAAAAAGAAGTACTCTGCGGTCCTGAAAGATAGCCCAGTCCACTGAATTATTGTACAGGACAAGATCAATTCTCAAAGTGTTGCTATCAAAAGCAAGCACAGTTCCCCAAGGCTGGCTTTTGATTATTGATACAGCAGAGGGAAAAGTTCATTTAAATATAAAAATAAAAATTTGCTGTTAAAAAGGTTCAGCAACTTGCGGAAGCCTTTTTTTTCTTCTTTTTTTTGTATTTTTGTGGTTTCTAATGTGGCTGATTCCTTTAACACTTTAACTCTGAGAAAGGGCAACAAAACAAACAGCCCCTAAATGCAGATCAGAGCAGGGCTTTGTTTGTAGAGCGAGCTGCTGCACCCAGCAGGGAAGTTTGAAATCTTCAGGGTTGTCAAACCATCCCGATTGTCACCCTCCTGACAAAGCTCTGAGTCCTGGCTGTCCAACAGGGTCAATTTTGGGAGAGCTTTGGGCAAGGGAGGTGCTTCTCCCCCTCAACTCCACTCTCATGAGATCCCACCTGGAACAGTGTCCAGCTCTGGGGTCCCCAGCACAGGAAGGACGTGGAGCTGTTGGAGCAAGTCCAGAGGAGGCCAGAAAGATGATCAGAGGGATGGAGCACCTCTGCTGTGAGGAAAAGCTGGGAAAATTGGGATTGTTCAGCCTGGGGAAGAGGAGGCTGCAGGGAGACTTTAGAACATCTTTCAATGCCTGAAGTGACTCCATGGGAGTTGGAGAGGGACTTTGGACAAGGGCCTGGAGGGACAGGACAAGGGGTAGGGGCTTCAAACTGACAGAAGGTAGGTTTTTGTTAGTTATTAGGAAGGAACTCTTCCCTATGAGGGTGGTGAGGCCCTGGCACAGGTTGCCCAGAGAAGCTGCAGCTGCCCCATCCCTGGAAGTTTCCAAGGTCAGGTTGGATGGGGCTTGGAGCAGCCTGGGATAGTGGGAGGTGTCCCTGCCCATGGCAGGGGGTTGGAACAAGATGATCTTTAAGGTCCTTCAAATCCAAGCCATCCTTTGATTCTAACTTAGACGCTTCAGCAAATCCTGTTATATGGGATTTTCAGGAACCTGAAGGCCTCTTAAAATCCTGATCCTGCCTGTCTGATCCTCTGTTTTGTTGAGTAAATCATGCTGTGAACTCTGTCCTTTCTTAGCTATTCAGAAAAGCTGTGTAATTTCTGAGCTATGTTGATGTTGCTGTAACTCCTCTCCTTTCTTCTCACCTTCCTACAAGTTGCTGGTATGAATCTGGTGGTGGAGTGGGGAGGAGAGGAAGAAGTAGCAATGGCCAAGAGTCACAGAATCATTTAGGTTACAAAAGACCTCTGGGATCATCAAGCCCAACCATTGACCCTGCACCACACCCTGTTCACCACTAAACCATATGTTGGATCCTACAGCTCCCTACAATGAAACACTACCAAAATCAGCAACTGTCAGAGGCAAAACCAAGGGGAAAAATGTTTATCCCCCCAACCTTTTCCATTATTCTTCCCCCTACGCAAGGAGAGGTTTTAGAGCAAATGTCTGCTGGTATAACTGGCACATATATCGAATCTGCTTAGTCTGGGCTGTTGAGTAAGTTTAATTAATTTACTAAGTTAATGTTCCAGTGTTAGCAACAAAGCATCATTGCAATCAGCTGGGTAGCAGGAATTGGAACCCCTAAATGAGCTCATTTTTTCACAGTTGGAATTAGGGACCAGTTAGCCAGTTGTGTGGTTTTTCCAATTTCTCCCCTTGCCCTAGGGGAGTTGCAAGTTATTCATTCCCCATTGCTAAGTGTGAGTAAGACGGGGAGGGGGGAGACACAAACAAACCCTACTCCTTGTAGGAGTCCATCTTTGCTCCCAACACTGCTGATTCCCTCCCTGTTGTCTGCACTTATCTGCCTGCCTTGGTCCTAGCATGGCATTCGCTCCCATTTGTGAGGGTTTGGGGAAGGAGAAAAGCATCACTGAGAGATATTTACTGCATGTATTTTCATCCTGAGTGTGTGCAGATAAAGGGGGGAAAAACAAATAAACAATAAAAGAATGGAAACAAAATTACAGAAATTTGCAAAGTTTGACAAATGGTGGCCAGGAGTTGCCACAAGCTAATGGCTTGCAATGATTAATAAGAGTAAAAATAATTGCATTTCATTAAGATTGATGACACCCCATTTAACCTCCCTTCTCGTTTCAGCCCTAAAGTGGAAAGAGATGAAGTTCTCATCTATAATAACTCCTGTAACATTACCATGGAAACTGAGGCAGAGATGGAGTGTGAGGGAGCTAATCAGCCAATTACTGCCAAGATTACTGAGATATGGAAAAACTGGGGCCAGAACACTCAGGTATAATCAAATCTTTTTTACAGACTGATTCAAACAGCTTAAAATTAAATTTGTAATATTGTGTACATTTAAAGGGGGGCAAGAAAAAAAAAAACAATTTAGGCTGAGCAGCAGCAATATATAATATTAAATGCTTTCCAACTTTGAATAGCAGTTCTAATGCAGCACAGCTGAATTAATGGTTAACTATGGCTAATCATGTATTATATCAGACATAAATGAGCTTTACCTTATTTTCTGAGCAATGTATATATATTTTTAACACTCTCCCTTTTTTTTTTTTTTTAATATAAATTCAATTCTGTTCTAAAAATGTTATTTTCTGTTGAGCAGAAATCTTAGCCACGAGGTACAGTTTCAGCTCTCTGGCAGAGACTTAGCATTCAGTGCAGCCCTGGTTATATTTGATTTTTGCTGCTTTTCGGTAGCTGAAGGAAAATAGGACAGTCTTCGCAGTGCTATCTGTGGGTATAGCAAGAAAAGAAGACATATGCCAAGAGTTCATTATGAAAGAACTATAACTCTGAACCAGCATAAATTCTAAGACTTTATACCTAAAAATGTCATTGCAAACCTGAAATGTCCCTTTAGAGTCCTCACAGTTTTGCAGAGTTTTTGGGGTTGTTTAACTGCCTAAGAAGAAATTTAAAGGGGCTGGATATTTGTTGAACACCAAATATCCCTTTGTCATTATCCTTTCCTAAAGGAGCAGCTCCCGAGAAGTGGTGGAGACCTCCTGCATATAGGGAAGTGTGAGTGGGGATAGTTACACACCTGACTTAGGATAAAGCCCAATTAAATTAATATTTATTCTATTAAATAAAATTTTCACACAGTCTTTTAGGACACTTTAGGAAAATGAAGTTCATTTGCTCAGCATCAATGTTAAAGTTATCACGGTAATTTTAACTCTATCTGCAAAAAAATTTCCCGTATTTAAGGACTTTAAATTTACTTTGCCACCCCAAAAGTAGGTGCGGTGTCCTGGCAGAGTAATTTTGGTGCATTTCTAATGTTGAATTCCATATTTAATTTTATATATCTGATATATTCTATACTTAGGACTCTCTGAATACTTGCAAATCTACCTTACATGGATGTTACTATTGCAGTGGAGTATCCTAAATTACAATTCCTTGCTTCTGTTAAGCCTGTCCTTGGTCTGTGAAGGAATGTCAGATGTAGAATGTTGCCTTTTAGGGTTCATTTGCTCATCAGCCTTGTTAGTTATGGTACCTAAAACACGCTCAGCTAAGGAGAAAAACAACCCCCAAAAATTGCTGGGTGGTGTCTGCAGGAGGCCAACAAAGGCAAGCGCCCAGGCAAGTACCAGATCAAATGATAACTGTGCCTTGTATTCCTATTTTCCTTCCTGAATGGGATAAGGGCATCTCTAGAGCCCCAGAGCCTGGGCAGCAGCCTGGAGGGATATTCCCCACTGCTGCCTGTGACCTGGGCAGCTCAGCTGGGTCACAGGCCCTGTAGCCTCAGTGATGACAGGATTACAGGTTGGATTTTGACTCAGGTGGGAGCAAGAAGAGGAAGAAGCTGAGAGGTTTGTTCCTGTTGTGGTTTTTCTGCTGGGAGTGGGGAAAACCAAGGAAGTTTTAAGTGTCCTGAATGAACAAATTCATTCAGAGCAGGATGAAAGCAGTAGCACTTTAGAGCTGGGATTTGCTGCTGCTTAATGAACCCAGTGGGCGTTCAGAATCATTTTATCCCTCTTCCCAAAACTGGCTTGGGTGAGCAGAGGTGGATGGGTGGGGAGTTCAGATAAATGGCTTCAATTTTGGTCCCTTTCTGGCTGACAGCATCCCGTTAAGATTTACGACCTGGTGCAGCGCGTGCATGCTTCACTGTGGAGGTTTAAATCATGTCGTGTGAACTGGCCTTACCTTTCCAGTGGAAAAAATGGTCCCCAGGTTCAGCACTAAGCAGTGAAATGCATTAATAGCACCACGTGCCTTAGGATAATGGTGCTATTAGCAGGCAGCACAACTCTGTGTACAAGTAATGGGGCTGCATCTCTTTATAAAAACATCTGGCACTTCTCTTGCATGCTCATGCAAGGATCTCAAAGCATTCCATAAAAAAGGGGCATGATCCTGTTCTCAGCACAGCTGCACGGCTCAGTGGTTTGTTTTCTGCTTCCTCTGCTGCCAGCTGAAGGATGCTCAGGCGGAAGGAACTCAGCCCAGCTGGGTGCTTTGGGAGGGTTGTCTCAGAGGGGATTAGATGATGATGATGATGATGATGGAGTAGGATTAGCTACAGGATGGTGCTGGGAACTGAAAAGAGGTAATTCAGGAAGGTTGACAGAGGCTTGTGGCGTGGAATGAATGGGCACTGGCAAGAAGAGAGACCAGCCTTGGTTGAGAACAGGAAATAATAAATAAATAAAATTCAAAATGTTTGTTCTGGGAACTTGAGCCTAAGAGGTGCAAATAGTCCCATCACCAAACCTGCCAGAGTTCCAGCAGCATTTGGACAACATTCTTAGGCACAGAATGAGGTTCTTAGGGTTGTTCTGTGCAGAGCCAGGAATTGGACTCGGTGATACTTGTGGGTTTCTTGCAACTCAGGATTTTCTGTGATATGTCCATTATTCTATGACAAAATTTTTAGGGTATTTTTTCATCAGTTGCATTATTTAAACAGCTGCATTTTCTGATAGGTGACTCAAAATCCATCACTCAATTTTTGTCCTTTCAAACCTGGTCTCTGGGCTGTTGCTTGCATGAATCATAGAATCCTAAATGTTGGAAAAGACCTCCAGGAGCATCAGGTGCATGGTTACAGTGTGAGCTGGGCTCAGCTCTAAATCTAGAGGACTCACAGAATTTCATGGAGTTTCAAGTTGCTATCTGGAGATCTGTGGTTTTCATGGAAGACTTCATGAAATATCAGTTCAACTTGGATTTTTCCTGGGGTCTGGTCTGTGTCTCGCCCTGTCACCCCGGACAGCGCCTCCACCAGCA
>VZRV01007593.1:109533-189282 GCA_013398115.1 Falcunculus frontatus
GAGAATAGTTTTTATGATTTTCTTTAGAAACTGATTTAAGCTCTTGCCTCACTTTGTGTTTGAAGTATTTTGCCCTGTATGACTTAATTAGGTCACAAGAAGTAAGCAGCAGGCCTCTGCCCCACTGTTGCATTCAGCATCATTTGTGTTTGTAACTTGCTCTGTTTTTATCTAAGAAGAGTTGCACAATTATTTTTATTTCAGTATATAATGCAATTTAGCCTACTGAAAAGAGAGGGAGGGGGAAATAAAACCCCAGCACTGATTGTATATCCCACAGGACTTAATTAGTTCACAGCTTCAAGAATGCACTGGATAATGGGGAGATATGAATTAAATAATAAAAGGGAAAAGAAAAGTTCTAATGCTCACTCAGTACCTGTCCACTTCCACCTTGGCTGCATAATGAGACGTCAGCTCTGGTGACACTGATGAGATGTGCAAAACACCCTGAAAACACAAGGAGAGGATGCTCATGGGAGGGTTTGACCAGGCTCAGATGGCTCTGAACCCATTATGCTTAGTGAGCCATCCCATTATTATTCTGGATCGCTGGACCAGACCTAATCATGATGCAAAGATGCCCTTGGAGCAGCACTCCCCTGCTCCCACTCCCCCTCCTCTGCTGGCCCACACGGGTGATGGAATGTTCGGCAGAGGGCAGATGCCACGTATTGAGTCAGCCGTAGCGAAGCTGAACTGGTATCCCAGTGAACTCCCTGCAACCCAACCCTCAAGGTTGTCCCCATTGAGGGACAGGGGGTTAATAAAAAATAACTTGCCAGATAAAAATGCCATCCTGGATTATGGCTCCGCCCAGGTGTGCTGCGTTGCCTCGAGTTTGTTTCTAACAGGGCGTTATGGGAAGGTCTTAAAATTTAAGGGGTGGCTTAGAGTATTGAGGATCTGTGAATTCTTAGCTTGGTGATGGATACAGGGATAACTGCTTTGTTCACTTCTCATGAAAGAAAAAAATATAAAACCCTCACAAAGGCATTGTCTGAGATGTGTACAGTCACCTCAAATATCCTTTCTCTTCAAATTCCACTTAATGTAATCAGGACCAGCTCTTCAAATCCCTTGGATTCCTCTGCAGATCATAGAATTATTCCTTTCCTTTTGTTGCCTTTTTTCCCCCCCTATTTACCATCTCTCTTGATGTCAAAGTATTTGGAGGTGTGGAAAGAAATTAAATGGTCTCAACCATTGGAAATGTTTGGTGATTTGCGAAGGTGGCAAATCCTAGTCAGCTTTCAGGGATCATGGAAGGGTCTGTTACTATATCACTCACAGCAGGATTGATGAGGAGTCATAGAATGGTTTGGGTTGGAAGGGGCCTTAAAGATCATCTCATTCCAACCCCCTGCCATGGCCAGGGACAACTCTTGGTGTTGTCCATCTGTGATGGTTACAAGTGATGGGCAGTGACTCTGCTCTTTCATCTCCTTTTAATGCTGTCCCCGTGTTGTGTGGACATTTGCTGGGAGCATTTTTGAGGGCAAGAGGCTCATATTTGGCAGTCCATGAGGAAAACCACTACAGCAGGCTGAGAGTAGTTAGGCAGGGTAGGGATCATAGGGTCACAGAATGGTTCGGGTTGGAAAGGACCTTGAAAGATCATCTAGTCCCAATCTCTCAGCTACGGGCAGGGACAACTTCCACTAAACCAGGTTGCTCCAAGCCCCATCCAACTTGGCCTTGAACACTGCCAGGAATGAGGAAGGAACAGAGCAGATTCCAGTTTAATATGGAGTTTGTTTGGAGGGAGTTAATAAAACAGCTGCCCTCTTCTCCACTTGAGGAGGAATTATAATACAATATGATATTTAATTCCTGTGTATCCATTCAGAGAGTGTAAAACACCAGAACCCTTTATCTGGCCATGGGCATCACCACGTGCTGAGGTTTGGGAATAGTTTAATTGGATTTATCAGCAAGTATCCTGATAGAACCAGACTTTATGTTGTCTTGGGCTGTGAGTAGGGCTCCTGGGTTCTTTGGCAGTGCAACCAGCCAAAAATAACCATGTCACACAGGATGGGACATCAGGAGTAGGACTAGATGAAACTCTTCTATAATATTTTGTGTGTATTTTCATAAATGTGCACTTTTAACAGCCCAGCAAGCCCACCTTTGCATCTCTAAATTCCCTGTTTTCTTAACCTGTTATCTTGGTCACAGTGCTATTTTCAGAAGGCGGTGGGGAATGCAATAAAACCCACCAGACCCTCACACAAAAGAAGTGGAACGGTCCATAAAAAAACCTAATAAAAATAAACCCACAAAACCAGTCTTGGGGTGCGGAGGCTGCTGGAGCAGGGAGGTACCATCTGCAAGGTTGTTAAGATGTAGAGAACCAAGATGGGCTCCTCAGTAACCACAGGCAATGTGAAGAGATAAATGGTTGACCCGAGCCCGTGTCAGGCAAGGATTGATGCCACTATCAGCCCTAGTGCCTTTGCAATGATTTTTTAAAAAATCTCTGATAGAGTGTGTTATCTAGTTACTGGCACGAGGGCAATGGCCTGGAGGCAGTGGGGAGGAGGGGGGAGGAAGAAGGAGAGGAGGAGAGAAAGAGGGAAAGGAAAAAAAAAGGTCATTCCAGGAGGACAATCTCTGTTGGACTAAATGAGAAAATAAGGGCCTTGCTCTGGAAGGGGAAGGTAAATAAATAAATAATAGGAAAAAGAGGCTGCTAGGTGTGTGAGGAAAGGATAAGCAAAATTGCTTCTCTTCCTTTCTCTGTTTTTCTTTTTTTTTTTTCATTCTTTCTTTTTTCTTTTTTTTTTTCTTTTAATGGGTTCGGCCTTGGGCTGCAATGGGAAATTTAGGAGATGTGCTTGTGGTGTGGTTTTATTCTCCTTTAACTTTTTTCTTCCCGATTTGAGGTTTAACTCTTTCCTCTCCTGCTGTCAGATCAAAAAATTAAAAATTGAATTATAACTTTCTCTTTCCCCCACATTGTGAAAAATCTCTTCTTTTTATTTTCAATCCCACCATCTTTCTAATGTCTCTGAGGAGATTACTTCTTGAACTGTAAGTGGCTTTCCAGGGAACTCTCTTCTCCCCACCCCTCACAGAGCTGCACTTAGGCGTTCATTGGAAACCATCCCCAGGATATCCTAGGATGGAATGCCATAATCCCCAGGATGAGATGCCAGTCTCTGTAATCCAAAGCACCTCAAAGCTTTTCCATATGCATTTAAACAAACCTGTGTGAAATCAGAACTGAACATGACACAGTTTAATGAGAGCTGTTTTCCTTCTTCCCCCTCCATTTATCTCCGCTCCCAACGCCTAAGAGAAATAGATTTGGAATGAAAAGTGCCATTTTGGAAGTGATCCTCCAGGGAATAGAAAGCAAATCTTTCCCTTCCTGTACAAAAGGAAGGCTCCAATAAGGGTCAGGAGGGTGTGGGGAAGCTGAGTTACTGTGTGCTCATGTCCTCTCCACTTGCTCCCAGGCACTTGCACAGAGTGTTGCTGCCACTTTTCTGTTTAATTATGACAGAGACTCTAATTGACTCCTTTGGCTTTCAGGCAGTTTTGGAGGGGGAAGGATTGTCTGTGTTTGAAACCACAGCTTTGGTTCTCTTTGGGACTCGGTCTCACAGAATGGTTTGGGTTGGAAAGGTCTTTAAAGATGTAGATCTTTCCACTAGACTGGGTTGCTCAAAGCCCCGTTCAACCTGGCTTTGTCTCAGTTTGGGGGAAGGGAGTGGGAATGTTGGATGCCTGGGACTGTGCTGGAGTGTCCAGCCTTGGGCTCTGGGTGAAGGTGGAGGAAGCCTTGCACCTTCTCCAGCTGCCCATCTTGAATTTAATGGGAAAAGGGCTGAGCAACTTGGAGACACATCTAGCCCAGGCTCGTTCTGCACTGGAGCATGGCTTAACATATCTGATGGTCTTGTCCTTCGTGTGGTGTGACATGGGATAAAGATGTGGCCTTTCAGCCCCTTGTGTCACTAACAGAGGGGTCTAAGTCACCATCTGACTTGAGTCCTCTCCCCAGTCCCAAACAGAGCAGCGCTGGGGGCTGGATGCTCCACACGGTGTTTTCTGTGTACCAGAGGCATTCGCTGACCTACAACCCCTTCCCAAATATTTCTGGGATCTGGCTCAGCATTCAGCAAGGATTGGGCATGTGGTCACCCTCTACTGAAATTTGTGAGATTTCAGTGGCATAGTCTTTGCCAGAATGGGATCATGGAAGGGATTCTTGATATGGTTGGGCCATGAATGTAGCTCTCGTGGTTTGAGTCTGATGCCTGGTCTGTCCTCTTACCATGAGGGCAGGATCAGGTATCCTATCCCATCCCATACACAAAAAGTGAGAAGAAGCCTTGGATAAAGCGTGTGGGAGGGGAGCAGAGTTATGTTTTGCTTCTTTGAAAAAAAGGTGGGTCAATCCTGAAGATAACAAAAGCCTGAAAAATTTGGTCTTGTAGAAAACCACTGGTAGTGATGGAAAGACAATCATCTTGTATCATGATTTCTTCTGTGCACAGAGTTTAGAGTAAGGAATGGAGAAAGGACAAACAGTGTTTGTTGTTCTGGGGTTTTTTTAAGTTCGACTTTTTTTTCCTGATTTTGTTACTGTTGGTGCTATCACAACGTTTAGCACAGACTAAAAATGTGAACTATCTGTGCAGGTAGAGGAAAAACAAATCGAAAGTAGGGAGATTTCAGTTCAGAGTGTTTATTAATAACTTACAGAATTGCTGTAGCAGGAGGGAAAACCAGAGCTCTTTGCCATGATGAATCTACTCGAGGCTTCCCCCTGTCTCTAAGGAAAGGGTTAATTTAATGTGGTTGCCGGTAAAAGCAAGCTGTTTTCGTGATGAGCCTGTAATAGCCGGGTGATAGACTGACTTAACAACTGCTCGCTAAATGCTGGGTACCATCCCCTGATTGGCAGCTCCTTAAGTGGAAGCCCCTCGTGTCCAATCTGTCCTCGTGAATTGCTGCAGAGCAAAGGACTTCATTAAGGGATCGTAAGGGGACCTCGTAAAAATCAGCAAATAATTACGCGGGCGCTGGGGAGGAGCTGAGGGGGGCTGAGTGCTCTGTGGTCCCCCGTGAAGAAAAGCAGACGTGCCAGGGCAGGGAAGCATCAGGTGAAGTGGGTGCTGTAAACACTTCGCCCTGAAAGCTGGGTCTTCTCAATAAAGCTCCGTTTAGCCCCGTCTATGGCTTTAACAAAATATTCCCAGTCAGCTCCATGGGTGGTGGAGGGCTGGGAGCTGTTAGCTCATATTCAGTTAAATTTCAAATGTCAGAGCTCGTTAGTGGTGATTTTAGCCAAAGACAGTTTGTGAGGAGCTGGGTAAATTTGAACTTCCTCAAATAAAATTGAGGAAAGAGGTTGCTGTTTTGCTTATTGATTTATTTTCCTGCTTTCACACATCTTCTCTGGGTCTGGGATTCTGCTCAAGGGTCAGGCTCAGCATCACCCACTTAGGGGTTACAGTGCTCCCGCTTTCACACACACTCTCTTGCTCTTTCATTCTCTAATTCACCTTTATTTGCAGTTTTTTCTCCTGTCTTAACCTGTGTTTGGTGAGTAGAAGATGCAGTTCTTGCTTTCAGTGTTGAGAGGAGGTTTTCCCTGCAGCAAACCTGGGAGGGCAGGCACAAGAAGGCAGCACAGACCATTCTGAGGTAGATTTAGGTTAGATATTAGAGAGAAATCCTTCCCTGTGAGGGTGGGGAGGCCTTGACCCTGGTTCCCAGAGAAGCTGTGGCTGCCTCATCCCTGGAAGTGTCCAAGGCCGGGTTGAACGGGGCTTGGAGCAACCTGGGATAAAGGAAGGTGTCCCTTCCTATGGCAGAGAGTTAGATCTAAATGGTCTTTAAGGTCCTTTCTCACCCCAACCCGTCTGTGATTCCATGATTCTCTGCAATGAATTGGTTCAGATGAAGTTGGGCAGTTGCTGTTCTGCAATGCCTTTTTGGGATCCCTGTTGGGGTAAGGCAGTGGATGGAGCCACTGCGCTAAAAATGTGGCTTCAAAGCTGAGATGGCCCAGACAATATTGCAGGAATTGAGGTTTATCCATGCTGAAAGAACTGCAGATGCTGGTCCCTGGCACAGCCCCAATCCAGTGTTCAATTTTATGTCTGGAAGAGGGAGTTTCTGGATTGTCAGGTACATGAGGAATTTGAATACAGGTATCATGGGCAAAACTTCTGGGTGAGTTTCTCCAGGTGGTGATAGGTGGCATTTCCACCTTTACCTGTATCTTCATTTGTGTATGTGCACTGGGATGGTACCCAAATCTCTCCGAAACTAAATCCACCCTTGGAATATTACTCAGCACACGTCTGCATCCTTTAGCACTTGAATGCATTCAGATACTGGGATAAGGATGTGCCAGCAGGGATCCTTGAGTAAAAGGACCCTGGATTTTATACCCTGCCAAATAATTAACAGGCATACAGATGTGTGTGTGGGAGGGCAGAGAGTGAAGGCCATGGAGTGCATCATTGCAGGGGATCTGCATTCCCAACAAAGATGAGCTGTTACAGCCCTGTTACAGACAGAGGGATGGCTTTACAGCCCAAACAGCAGCAGTTTGTGCTTTCAACTCAAAGGCTTCTCAGTTCAGAGGGCAGTGTGTTGGTGGAGAGGTTCTCTCTCATGCTAGGCTCTCATTTTGTTGTCTGATTTAAATGAAGTTTGGGCTAAAACCTCTTGAAATGACAAGAGTGGTTACTGTCCCATGACGTGTGTGATGCTCTCTTCAGTGGAGGCGTTCTTATTCAGGGCAAAAGGTTCAAAGTGCACTAAATTAACTTCAGCTGCCTTCTGGGGTCTGTTATGGTGCTGTCTGCACCCCTGAAATTGTCTATTGTGTGCCACTGAGAGCTCAAACTACTGAAAAAAAAAAAAGAATTAAGTAGATGGAAGTGCTGTTCCGTAGAGAATCAGTTCTAATTTTAGCTACATAAAATAAATGTATTAAAGTGTACATATTTGTTGCAGACATGGTCTCATTTGGGAGGCGTCTTGTGCTGGGAATGTTCTCTGCTCTTTGTGCAGCTCCTTGCACAGTAGAGTGGGAGGCTTTATCCGGATTTATCACAGTTAAATAGACATCCCTGAATGCAGGAAAACAGCATGGGTGTTCCCAGTGTTTTTAAATGCCACTCAGCGCTCAGATTCCCATTAGGAACTGGCAAATTCAGCTTGGAGTGGAAACATGGCCTTTGCTGAGGGGTGACATCTTCCTTGCCCCCATGACCCAGTGATACCTTGTTGCTTTGGTGACCTTTTCTGTACAAGTCCCATCTTCACCTTTTTACCTTTGTGGCAGATAAGTGTTTTTGATGATGACAATAAAGATACCACGAAGCACTTTTATTCTTGGTTGCCCCATCTGGGCTGTGCATTTGATCCAAAGGGCCGACCTTCCAGTCAGATTGCACTATCAGATGGAGCTGGCTCTATTTCCTGCATTATTCTTCCTGGCTGTACCACATTATGCAATTATGTTTGCATTTAAACCTGAGCACTTACCTGTAATGATGCTGTGGCTCAGTACATGATACATTAGAGCAGCAGATAATGCACACAGATAGGCTGAAGGCAGCATGTTGTTGATGTGCTAAAGCTAAACAGGACACTGAGTTTGAAAGTGGGCTCTGAAAGCTCGCAGCTTGGGAGGAGCTGTTCCAAAAGCTCACATTACTGAAATAACAGCTGGGCAGGGTGAGATTCTCTACCTGAGGGGCAGGTGCGGGATTGTCTCCGTAGCAGAAGTCGGACACCAGAGCTGTTGGCCGCTGCCACACATTTCTACAGGAGCAGGAAAGTCTTGGTGGCTGCTGGGAGTCCCAAATCCTGCCCCCCTATAGCACAACGTGAGAGGAAATAGTTCTTTCAGGACTTAAAGGAGGCTTAGAGGAAGGCTGGAGAGGGACTTTTCACAAGGGCATGGAGTAATAGGACGAGGGGGAATGCCCTTAAGCTAAAAGATTTTTTAGATTGGATAGTGTGAATAAATTCTTTGCTAAAGGGTGATGAGGCCCTGGCATGGGTTGTCCAGAGTAGTTGTGGCTGCCCAGTCCCTGGAAGTGTCCAAGGCCAGGTTGGATAGGGCTTGGAGCAACCTGGGATAGCGGAAGATGTCCCTGCCCATGGCAAGGGGCGGAACAGGATGAGCTTTGAGGACCTTTCCAACCCAAACCACTCCCATTCTATGATGCATCTTAGAGAACTGACTGTGCCTCCTCTGCTGGCCAAGCCCTTTGCACCTCATTACACCTGCAATTATCCCTGTGATGCAGGGATAATTTTGAATGATGCTGCTCTGCGTCAGATCTTACCCTGGGTAGATGGTCATGCCCAGTAATAATCAATGGCCCTGACACTTTGGCTGAGGAGATGTGGATTCAATTAAGGTAGAATCAATGTTTGTCCTTGGATTGTGTGGTTCTGCTGCCTGGTTGCTGTATTTTATGCATAGGACAGACCAAGCTGTAGCCTACATACAGAGTTTGCCCTCATCCAAGCACTTTTCAGTCTTTGCCTGGTAAATCACTGCAAAACCCCTGCAAGCCAGGTTTGCAGTGGAGATGGTTTGTGTATAAATTCACCTGTGAGCCCCATGTTTCCATGGGAGCTGTGGGAAAGTCAGAGGCTGGATCCCACACTAGTGCTCTGATCTTCACAGCTGAGCTGGGACTCTTGCAAGGGGTTCTAAAACACAAGGAGTTCCACCTCAGATTGAGGAAGAACTTCTTTACACTGAGGGAGGGCATGGAGTTCTCTCTCTGGAGACTTTCCAAACCCACCTGGAGGTGTTCCTGTGTCACCTGCCCTGGGTGACCCTACCTTGGCAGGTGGGTAGGACTAGGTGATCTCCAGAGGTCCCTTCCATCCCAAACTACTCTGTGGTTCCGTTTAGCTTCCTGCCTGATCAAAAAAAACCATCATCAGCTCTCACTGGCACCGTTGGGGTGGACGAGCCTCACTCCTCCCACCCCATTTGCTGTAGCACCCATTCAGAAATCCTGCTCACTGACACATAAGCACATAATTTGGTTACTTTTCCTGCAGGTGGTTGGCAAATTGTTGAGGTAATCTTTCATTTGCAATATTTGCTCTCAGATTAGTAAGCGTAACTCAAAGATCATTCAATTGGGAGACAATATTTGCACAGTGCAAAGGCTGACACAGTCACCAGGCTTGGTTATCCTGCTCGTATAAACAACTTGATGCTGTAATTTTCTCATTACCATGAAATTGCTGTTCTTAATTTGTCTCAGAAGCCTCCGTACTTTGAGAAATCGCTGGTTTAGAGAGATGTGTAAATTATGTGTTCCCTTTAACAGTGTTCTGGAAAGGAAAACCCAGTCCTGTTGTATCTAAACTGGAAGGTCACACCAAATTCCCCAGTGTGTTTACACTCACAGATTGTCAGGCAAGCTGGGCTTAAGACTCTGCACTAGGATAGTTTCCACTATAATAAATAATCAGTCTGAATATCAGGTTGTAAATGAAAATTGGAAAGATTCTTGTGGATTAACAAGGAGTTACCAGGCAGAAAATACACATTCCATGAAACAGGGCTCTTCATGTGCTCCCAGAGAGTTCCTCTGCTTCCCAGGGTGTTTTCCTTAATACCTGAAATTGAGATTTCTGATTTTAGGCTCATCCTCCCACCATGACCCTGAGAGACCCAAGAACAACACTTTAGTCCTCATGTGAGTGTGGTAAAGAGACAGGGACCTTCCCAGAGGTCTCATGGTTTGTGTAATTATGGAGTGGATTAATAGTGTTCATATCCCTCCATTATTTGGTATTTTACATGGAATTTGGGTGAGTTTTGTTGCCTGTATGGATGAAGATGGCTCATTGATACCTGGAATATGCCCCCCTGACAACAGTGATGTCTGTTCAGTGCCCTCCCTATAAAAACACCATTAAATTTAACTAATCCTCTCTGTCCTTAATTAAATACCTCTGGAGCAAGGAGCCTTACCTTCTGTGCTCTGAAATTGCAGCGATTACTCCCCTGCTGAATAAACCTTTTGGTCGTTGTTTTTTAAGTGGCTTTGCTGGTTTTGTTTGGGTTTTTTTTTTTAAACAGGAATTAAGCTGTTTCTCATGCCCGTTGTCCAGTTGCAAATTGGCTTGAGACTGACTTGTGCCATGGCCTCTGACCTCCAAAACTGCCCACTCATTTTTTTCCTGAGCTAATCAGCTCGATGAACTATTTACAGTTGGCTTTTGGGTCTTCTCACTGCTTCTGCGGCTGCCCCTGTCTGAGTAATTAATGATGCTGTGGCTTGTTTATGGTCTTGAGTTACTAATGCTCTTGGCTGCAAATGCATTTTTACCTCTGGGACGTGCCAGTTTCCTGGTTCTAGTCCCACCTCACCAGCCCAGGTCAATTTTTTGTGTGTAAACAGATTTATCCTCTAATAGTTTGGGAGAGACTAGGGTCATTCATCAGTCCCATAGAGAACATGCCCAGCCAGATTCTTCCCTCCTTGTGCCTGTGCGACTCAGCAGAAGTCGGAAAAATTTCTGCAGGACAGCTAAAATTAAAACAAATAAGAAAAAGCGAAAAGTAATCCTTTCTTTTTAACTCAGGGTACAAGCAGTCTCAGTTAAAAATAAAGATACTGGATGGTGCATCAGGTGTCCAGCCATGAGCCCAGCCCTGATCCTTGTTGTATCAATGCTTATGGGGGTAATTAAAGAGGAGCCTGCTGGGATAATCCCACCTGCATTTTAAAGCTGGAGTAACAGGTAAAGAGAAGTTACGCAGCAGCAGAAAATGCAGACAGTGATAAAAATATCACCCTGTGGCCTTGGAAATGGTTTGTTGGGTTATGTTCCAGGCTTGTTCTGTCCCAGGTAGTCATGTCAAGAATGCTAAGTTGTTAGGGAAAACCGAGCTTGCTCTCCTATTCTCTTTGGAAACCTGTTACAGACTCTCCATGCAGGTGTATTCAGAAGCATTCTGCTCGTTTCCATCCATGGTTTATTCATAGCTACAGTTCCTTCCAGTCTTCTTGGCGATAATGTTGTCTTTTGGCATAAATGACTAATTTTTTACAGTGTATAGCTCTTGAGATATCTTGCCTTCTCCTGGTTTTTTTTGGGGGGGAATGGTGTTATTTGTTTACTTGTTCGTTTGTATTTTTAATGTCTAAGGCTACTTCCTTAGAGATTTGTGACTTGAGCACAGAAATTTCTGCCATTTTTGGAAACATTTATTTCAGAAACCAGAAGAAGATGGTCCCATTATCTCTCTCCCGTTGTTGCCCAGTTTGGTTACAAGAGTCTGCTCATATTACCCATGGATGGGATTTTTGGGGTGTCCTGAGCAGGGCCAGGAGCTGGACTCAGTGATCCTTGTGGAACCCTTCCAACTCTGGCTATTCCATGATTCTATGAAATAGAAGTGACAAGGGTGAATGTAGTGCTTCCCCTGAGAGGATGGAAGTAGATTTTCCATTTCAAACTTTTCCAGGGGTTCTCCTTTCTCTCTTACTTTCTTCTCCCTCACATCCAGATTGGAAATGCCTCGATCAATGGCAAATTTGGAGCACTGTAGTGATGTGCACATGAATAAAAGTCCTTTAAGGTGTTGCTGAGCACATTGTAGGATCCACTAGACTGCTTTGGCACTCTGCCAAAGAAAATCACTATAGGCTACTTAAATATTTGAAGGCAGCTTCTCTGGAATTACTGGATGGTCAAGAGAAACCCTGCAAATAACGGTAATTCTTAATCTCTGGCTTGTTTCTTTTTTTTTTTTTGTTTTGTTTTGTAGTGAAAATTGGCATTTTTGGAACGGGGGTGAAATTGTCTGAAGAAGTGTTCCCATTTTGCTGGTTTGCAGCTCTTTCCTGGTAGTTGTTTGCACCCGTAATGAGCATTAAGTGGTAACTTCTGTCCTGAGACTGCTTGGAGAAGCCTTGGGAAATTCAGCCTTAAAAATCGTAGAATTATTTCTGTTGGAAAAGTTCTCCAAGATCATCACGTCCAGCCATTCCCCCAGCACTGCCAGGTTCACCACTAAGCCATGTCCCCAGGTGCCACACCTATGCGTTTTTTGAATACTTCCAGGGATTATGATCCCACCACTTCCCTGATCAGCCTGTTTCTTGACCAGCTTCAGTCTGACCGTTCATTGATTTCACAGCACAGAGAGTTAAATTCTTCTTATTTCTTTTTGGAAGACGAAAACCAATAGTATGTCTACAAAATGAGGTGTTTGCTGTGCTCTTGATAGAATATTTTTTTCTTTCTACTTTCTACTTGTTTTTCCACAGTATAAGATATTTTCTATTCTCTTTGGGATGACCCCATTCCATCTATCCCACAAAGCTGTATCTATGCCTTCATTCTCTCAGTGAGCAAAATTCTTATACACTGCAGGGAATGAAAAGACAACTGCGAAAGTCCTCTGGTTTTGGTTTATATAGAAAAAGCACTTTCTTTAAGTGCAGGCAGGAGGCTGTTCTTAAACAACAGGATGAATGAGAATCCTGTAATTGTCTAGGGCATGCTGTTATACAGAGTAGGACCTCCCCAAGCCAATTGAAATTCCATAGCTTTACAGTGTGGTGAGTATTTTTCAGTTAATTTGGCAAAGGGGTAGAGGTGTGAAAAGCAGGAGAGGCAGGAAATGATGCCAAGAGACAGGTTCAGCTTCTTTGGGCACCGGGCAGCATTTTGCTTGTTAATTCTACTGACTGTAGCAAATAACTTGCATTTGCATCCCTTTCAAGTATGTGTAGGAGGGAGGAGCCTGCACCAATTTGTCTGGTTTAATTATAGATGTTCTACCCACCTTCCTAATTGCTCCTTCATTAAGAAGTAGCTTGTTTCTTTTTTTCCCTAGGAGCTAAAGATAATCAACTTTTGTTTGTTTCTGTAAATATTTTTTTTCTGCCCTTGAGGAGATAATTATTTCTATTGTTGCATGAAGATGGTGGCCAATACAGGAGGAATAATTAGAGCAGATGGCTGAAAATACTTCCCTTGTAAAAGACATCTAGTATAATAAAATACCTCCCCTCCTCTTTTGTCTCCTCCAAATACACGTTTTTCTTTCCTTCAGGTGGATGGGAGTTGGGTGAGGGGGTGTAAATCTTTTCCTGATGTATTAAACTGAGGAGCTGTCAGGAGTTCACAGCCTGGAAAGTGAGCTCCCCGTATCCATCACCGAAATTAAAGTGTTTTCAAATGGGGTGTGGAGTCCCGGGTGTGTGGCGTGGGGAAATCTGTGCTGCACTCCATCACTTGGAATGTTAACCTTGTCTCTCGG
The DNA here is from genome assembly GCA_013398115.1 of Falcunculus frontatus. Taxonomy (NCBI): domain Eukaryota; kingdom Metazoa; phylum Chordata; class Aves; order Passeriformes; genus Falcunculus; species Falcunculus frontatus. The sequence goes on from VZRV01007593.1 coordinate 122,822, forward strand.
TGGTGACTGAGGACAGGAACACTTGCTCTCCGTACTCGCTGCTTAAATGGCAATCTGTCAGCACCAAGGAAAGGCTGCTCTCCTGGGTGTCAATCTCTGCTGTGTGGGCAGCATTCCAGACTTTTGTTCATTCATGGATGTGCTCACTGGGACAGGGAAAAGTTCCTCCTGCTGAGGATTGCAGGAACCACGTGCTGCTCCACGTCCGTTGGGCTGGGTCTGGGGGAAAGGATAAAACTATCTGCTGGGGGTGGAATTGTTGGGAAAAATCTCCTGATTTCATGTTTCTCCCTCTTGCCATGCCATGGGTAACACTCAGCTGGAGCCTACAGCCTGGAATCATGGAATGGTTTGGGTTGGGAGTGACCTCAAAGAATGTATTCATCCAACTCCCCTGCCATGGGCAGGGACACCTTCCACTGTCCCAGGTTGCTACAAGCCCCATCCAACCTGGCCTGGAACACTTCCAGGGATGGGGCAGCCACAGCTCCTGTAGGAAACTTGTGCCAGGGCCTCACAGTAAAGAATTTCTCCTTAAAATCTAGGGAAGAAGGGAAAGTATTGAGCATTGCAGGAAGCAGGATCTGTGTTTAACTACATAACTGCTTCTTGGTTTGGCTGTAAAATTTGTTTTCTGGTCAGAGGATGAAAGCTCTTGTCTTTGTGCCTGTTAACTGTTGTTGCAATCCTTTTTTGGGACTGTACTCTAAGCAAACACTACTTAACTAAACAAATTGTAAACTTACTCCAAAGTGTGATCAAATGATCTATACTGAGTCTAAACAGGAGTTTCTCAACCCTTTTAAGCCCAAACCTTGCATTTTGATATCCTTCCCATTTGTGAATTGTTTACCAGCCTGGGTGAGAATTGCAAGTTTATCACTGTTGTTTATTCATTTGCTGCAGCTGCTGCTGCTGTTTCTGAGCCCTGGTAGTCACAGGCAGAAGCTGAGAAACTGATACTGAGAGACTGTGTCCCCAAAGGCTAACAGAAAGGCAACCCCAGCCCAGCTGACAACAGCAGCAGCTAAAAAATATAAAATGGAAAGAAATCTGCCCTAAAAAGGAAAAAAAGAAGGTGCAGTAATTATTTTACTATCTTTGGAGATATGATTGGGAAGGAGTTGATATTAACCTGTGTTATAACAAACTATGGGCCTGGTACACAAGGTTTGGACTTGATCTGAGTTGTGCATAGAATCCTAAAATATTCTGAGTAGGAAGGGACCCACAAGGATCATTGAGTACAATTCTTGGCTCTTACAGGACACCCCAAAAATCCCATCATGTGCCTGAGAACTTTGTCCAAATGCTTCTGAACTCCCTCAGGCTTGGGGCTCTGACCTGGGGAGCCTGTTCCAGTGCCCAGATTCCCTCTGGGTAAAGAACCTTTTCCTAGAAAATAAAATTTGCTGTGTGCATGACACACTCCAAATGGATGTCAGAGCTGGAAAGCGCTTCCAGGACTCTGTTCATTGAATTTTCAGGTCAGATCCCTTCCCCTGCTCCTTCTGCTCTTTGGTGTCCCAGGAAGAACAATTGGGGTTTCTTAGGGATTCCCAATGCTGATGATTTCCCACCCACAGAAGGTTTCTGTCCATATTTCCAGTTTGGCTCCCTACTGAGTTTGTGTCATCTGCTGTGCCGGATTCAAAATATGAAATGCTGCCAGAGTGGGTTTCCTATGGATGTGTGTTGTGAGGGCACATCCTGCAACAGTTTGGGGGATGATTTTACATGTTCAATTCAGGTTATAATTGTTTATTTAACTCGTTAAATTGTATAAAATATACAACCAGAAGACACTCACGCCCCAATTTATCTACTGATTGTCACACACCTCACAGGATTGCAACATCTTTGTGGTCTTGCTCCTCCTGTTAAACCACGTTGAAATTGGCCACGTTCATGTGTGAGCTGTGACAGTGACACAGATGGCTGCAGAGAGGTTATGGTCTCATAAACTCTGTTTCCTCCAAATCATCTTTCCAACTCTGGTACACACTGAAGCCAGAGCACGGAGCTGCCACCTCACTGCAGCAGCTGCCACGAGGCAGCTCCAGCTTCACCACTCAGGGTTTGTTTTATGCCAGCTCCTCTTCCTGCCATCCTGACTTTCGAGCTCCCTGCCATTTTTCCTGAAGCTGGAAAAAGCACAGGAGGAAAATGCCCAGCACCGGAGGCTGACACGCAGCTTCCCTTGGCTCTGTGGGTTCCTCCTGGTTTATTCAACAAGCACAGGTGGGGTGGGCACTCAGCCCCAGCCCTGGCACTTGCAGCTGCTGCTGCTGCTCTTCAGGCTTACTGAGAAGTATTTCAATTAAACACCAGAGGTCAAATACAGGGTGCTAGGCAGGGCAAAAAAGTAGAAAAACAAAGAGTTTTGCTTGTCTGAAAAAAACAGAGTGAGAGGGATGTTTTTATCATGCTCAGCTGCAGGCAGAGGGAAAAGCACTGGAATTTCTGCATGATGAAGATGTTTAGGACATTGCCGTAGAGTCCTTTGAGAGAAGAAATGATTGTCTCAGTGTTTTCAGTGGGGTCTCAGGTCAGTGGGTCCATTCCCATGGTCACAAGAGCACGCTCAGACTGCAGGGCTGCAGAGCCCCCCGCATGTCACTCTTAGCACTCAGAGACGGTGGCATTTGGTGTCTGTAGGGTCAGTGTGGGATACATCCAGTCCCACCCTGATAACAGATCAACTAGACAAGACAGCAGGGAAGCCAGAAGGGCCAGGGAAGAGCACGGCTTTCTAGAATTGTGACTCTGTGAACCACTCTGCCTGATAAGAGACATGCAATTAGTTTATGTATTAGTTCATGTTATTTTACCATGGGCTGCTGAAATGGAACTGGATGTAAACACCACCACCATTCAGCAAAGGAACTTAAGAATTCCGTTGCAGCTGGAGATTGCACTGTGCTTTTCTCCCAGGAAACAGGAAGGGTAATCCTTTGGGATTCACAAAGTTGAGGAAGACTCTGCTGGTGGTTCAGGGCAGGTGGTTGTTTCACTGAACTTGCATTAGACCACACCCTCTTCTCTCAAAGATCTTAAGGAGGTGCTCTTTCATCTTAGGGAAGGGTGCAGGATTGCAAGAGAAGGGTCACCAAACAAAGTTGTTTGATGTCTTTCCTCAATCCCTACAGAGCTGCCTTCCCTCTGACCCCCCTGTACCTTCCTCTGTGCTGTGGTAATTTAAAGTATGTTCCTTGAGCAAACCCCCTTTTCTGCTCCTAAAACAGATTCTTTTGGATTTATTCTTTCTGTGGTACTGCAAGGATGGTACAAGTGATTATAAACAGCTCTTAGTCTTGTGTAATTTGCTGATGCTCATCTATTTAATTTTATTTGTAAAGAAAGAAAGAAGTACAAATCAGAAATTACTTGAAAAACACACAGGCAGGTGCATGCATGACAGTGGGCTAAGCCAGGCATTTTCTAACTGGAAAACTTTAGATATGGATAGGGTGGAAAAATAGAGAATTTTATGACTTTGATTAATTAATTTTCTCCCTCTATGAGGGTGCTGAGGCCCTGGTACAGGCTGCCCAGAGAAGCTGTGCCTGCCCCATCCCTGGATCCCTGGAAGTGTCCAAGGCCAGGTTGGACAGGGCTTGGAGGAATCTGATCTGGTGGAAGATGTCCCTGCCCGTGGCAGGGGGTGGAATGAGATGATCTTTGAGGTCCCTTCCATCCCAGTTCTGGGATTCTGTGATTGCACTGTCGTGTATGAGCACTGAGATTTTTGTGCCAGGTGGTGTTGGTAGAACTGAACAGGTATTGAGGCCTCTAAGAAGTAACAGCAGAAACCAATCAAGAATAGCTCAAACACTGACATTAGGCAGAGAGAAGCTTGAATGAAGAACCAGAAAGTTTTCTAGTTAGAAATCTCTAGTTGCCATCTTAAAAGAAAAAAAAATCAAATTCAGAAGAAGAATTTATTCTTCTTAACTCTTGCAAGGCTTCTATCAACAGCTCACCAAGTGCTAGCACGTGGTGCCAGGAAGAAGGTCTGGTACATTCCTCACAGCCTTGCTTGCCCATTAAAGTTAGTTGGAGGATTCTAAGTGACTTTGGAGGGTCAGAGTGATGTCAGAGTGACTTAAAGGCTTCCAGCAAACCTTCTCAACCAACTGTTCCAGTGGATCCCACCATTCCACAGCTGCATCATCCAGTTGTGTTGTGCTGGTGGCATTGGCAGCTTTTGTGCCAGACAGGAGTTTATGGAATCTGTAATTTTGTGCTGCAGTTGGCTTGATAAGCAGTGTGTGTGCCTTTCTATGAACTGTCCCCTCCTCTGAGACAAAAACAAGTTTAAGTAGCTGTTTTTCAGTGGATCTGTTGTATATTTTATACAACCTGCTTCACAGCATTGTCACTGAAGAGTAATTCACAGCCTTGCTGGAAAGATAGTGGGTAAAGGCATCTATCCTTTCAGCTGAAAATTTGTCCTAAATCTCTGAGTTGTAGAAATATTTGTTTACAACTAATGAAAATTAAACTTGTCCTACTACACTCAGCAACTATGGAGTAATTTTACTTCTGTGGTGATGAAGTGGTTCACTCCCTCTGACGCCAGAGTTTTAGTTCCCAAGAATTTTTCACTGCATGCGTGTTAATGCAGTCCCAGGCTTCAGTCTGAATTGAACCAAGTTAATTCCCTTTGTAGAGAAATCATAGAATGGGTCATAGAAAATCCCAGCATCCAGGCAGGGTGGATATCAACCAGTCATATCATTTAGCCTGGGAACCATCACCCATTCCCTGGTGTAAATAATTAGAGTCATAGAATGACAGGATGGTTTAGTTGGAAAGACCTTAAAGCTCATCTTAAGGTCCATGGGCATGGACATTTTCCACTGGACTGGGTTGCTCAGGGACAGCACTATGGGAAATATTCTATAAAACATCAGCCACATAAAGCTTAACCTGGCAACAGCACAGTAAAAGAGAATAACAATCCTAACACCCCCACCACTGATTCACCTCAACCGCAGCTCCTGAGCAAAAGCTTTCAGGCACTCGATGTGCTCTGTTTGAAAACAGAGTAACTCTGTTCTGCTTTTGTCTTGAGGTTATTCTTTCCACTGCTGTTTGGGATTAGCACAGCCCAGTGAGGACCACAAATATTTCCATGTCTGGTTCCTCCCCTGCCCCACCTCAGATGAGCTGAGGATGTTCTTGCTGGTTCACACATGAGACTGAATAACATGTTTTGGATGTCTATGTCCACACTTTTGCACATGTGCCCAAGCAAAAAATGTTCACAGGTTCTTCAAGAAATTCACCATCAGGGCCCTAAACAATCTGGTCCAGTGGGAGGTGCAGCTGCCCATGGCATCGGGGCTGGAACAAACGATTCCAGCCCAAACAATTCTGTGATACTATAAAACCTTCACCGCATAGCACGTGCTTGAAGTTTAGAGGTGAGGAGGAGTCTTTAAACCCAGGCATCATTTTGCCATTGCACACCATGAGTCAGTCTATTAGCAGTTTTCAAGTTATTCAGGGCTTTATTTGGAACTGCTGTGCTCACCCTCAAAGCAGAGGCAACAATAACACTGGATAAGCTGAGAAAGCTAAAAAGGTATTTGAGAGGAGGAATGTCTGTCTAAATGCGGATGAGCGGCAGGAGAGCCGTTGAAAAAAAAAACCTCTAAAGCGAAATACTGCCCATCCAGCAGGTTGTTTTAATTCTAAGCTCCTCAGGCTATTTTTATGACATTGCCAGGAAACAACAGTGCAGTTCTGCTTTTCGGGAGGCAGAGAGAGACACACTCCAGGAAACCTGTGGTCGGTCTGCAGCCAGACCTGAAGCAAATCCCTCCTTCCCCAGACCAGAATGAGACAAAGGGCAACCCCCAAATTGTGACAGGCATTCCTGAAGGCCAAGAACCTCTCCAATGCCGATATCCCTCTATTCCTTTGCTTTACACAGGGTCCCTTTGGAAGTAAGCTTGCCCAGAACACCGTGGAGGAGATGCCAATGCCATGCTGGACATGGCATTGGCATCTCCTCCACTGTTCTCTGAGCAAACTGGCTTCTTCAAAGGTGGGAAGGGGCGAGCTTTGAACTTCTTTGGGTCTTTCTCTTTCCAGCTTGCCCTCCAGTTCTGTGGCCGGTGGGACGAGGATTCCAGCTGGCCTGCTGGCCACCAGCCGCGAGATGGCGATAACGTCACGATAGAAGAAGGCCGGACCCTGCTCTTGGGGACCACCACGAGCATCCTCAACCTGCTGCATCTCAAAGGTCTGCAGGAGGGGGGTTCGGTGCTCTTCCTCTTCCAAGGCTGGGGTTTTTCACGGCCCTGATCTCTCCTTCCATTCCCCAGCTCCGGCATCAGAGGAGACACCTGGTTGTTCAGGCTGAGCCTGCTCTCAGCAGATGCAAGGGGGCAGTTAATGGGGGACAGGGCAAGAATTTAATTATTCTGTGTGCAGAAGCAATTGTTTATGCTGTTTCAGGCATAATGACAATATAAGCAAAAAGGCCTTTTTCCCCCTTTTTTCTTTCCCCAGCCAGGGTTGCTTCTCTCCTGTGCAGTGTTCAGTGACAATGGCTTTGCTGATAACAATAATCAACTCTGTTCTGTTCAGCATCTTTGAGGCAGGTGTGTCCCAAACACCCTTACAAAATTAATGACATTATAGAATTGCAGGTCAGAGCTATCGAATGCACTAAATAATCCAAAACCCTAGAGCACAGCTGGTGGGCAGTAAGTAAATAACTGAGCATGGTTATGATGGGAAACCCTGGATCTGCTGGGTTTATGTACCCGTACATAAACCCAGAATAAGTGTGAGACAGCTGTATCTCTGTGGGTGTCAAAGTAAGAATTCAAAGGACTCATAATTCCATGCCAGAAATATTTCCCCCCGGAAGTTAGGTCCTGCTTGTGGAAACTGCGGTACACATGCCTGGTATTAAGGGAATGAGTTGAGCTGGTGAAATTGCTTGCTCGAAGTTAAGCCTCTGCTGAAATAGAGCTCAAAAAATGAAAACAGGAGTTTTTATATGTGTAAGAACTTGGATCTTTGCTGATAAAATTGCTTTTATACTAAAATGGTATTAAAGGTACTAGTTTTTCATTGACATGATGGTGAAACTCATGCATTTGACAGTTATTTCTTAATTTAAATTTGAATGATAATTCTATAAAGATAAAGCTTTGCAAATTTATCCCTATCATGAAAACCTTTCCAAAAACGATTAAACTTGCTCAGTCTGTGTTCAGATGTTTTCAAGAATTGCTACAGCAGACATCATTCCTGTTTAAAAACAAAATAAAAAATCAGCTGAGAATTTGAGATTAAAAAAAGGTGAAACACTTTAGTACAATTTTTTGCTCAGTGAAAATCCTAAATCTATGATTCAAGATTCTTCTTAACCTCATTGTGATTATGACTTGCTTTAGAGGAGACAGGTAAGAACACCAGATTCCTTTTGGTTGTAAATCTGGATGAAGATTTTGGGACTCAGTCACTGAGTTTGTGAAGAATTGGGGCACAATATTGGAGAAGAAACCCTCTGAACTTTGGACCTATTCAAAGACTCATTTGATCTATGAGTCAGCACTCATGAAGCTACTGCAGCTCTGATTGAATTTAATGAAGTCTGGAGTAGTATCTTTATGGCTTTGGCTCATCTGACATTCAAATCATTCCTCCTCTTTATCGTGTTTTCCAAGAAGCCTGGTTTGTAATGTCAATTTAGTTGGAAAAGCAGCATTAGAATATTCTAGATGTGATTATATTCTCCAATGTTTTGTACCAAACAGAGTAACCAAACATTTTAGAAACAATACCCTGCACGGGAATTTTTTATCTGAGCTTTGTGAAGTTGCCTGTTGCATCCACTCTCACTTCCATGGGTTCTCTGTCTGTTTACCTTTGGTTAGATTTGGAATCAAGACATGCAAAGATCTTCTCTGAAATAAGGCTGAGATTTGTCTTTCTTCACCTTCCCTTTTTTTAAGTTGTCCAGCTCAGGGGAGTTGTTTAGGCTCCTGTATTGATGGAAACACACATCACCAAAGACTTGTTCAGCTCAGGAATTATAGACACCTATCTCAAACTGAATCACAGGTGATACCTCAGAGCAGCAGCTACCAACTCTGTGAGCACATCAAATAATCAGCCACTTTCCCCAGGTGCAAGATGGGCATGGCAGTAAACCCCTAACCCTTAAAGTAGGTGTAAATATGTCCTTCGATTGAAACATCTCATTCCTATTCTACCTTGAGAGTTTTTCTTAGTCAGAGCTTGAGAATGGGATTAAATTGTAGCTCTGCTCCCTTTGGCTTTCATGACTCAGCATCAGGCTGTCTGTGCATTCTTAAGCTGAAAATAAAAGGCTTTGTGGATGGAAAAAACACTGTAATGCTACTGAATCCACTGCTGCTACACTGCCCATTTTCTGGTGATGTATCCAGCAAACCCAACACAAGTTTACAGGCCCATATCTTGAAATTACACTTCTTTTAAGACACCACGAGGATTTTGAATACTGCCCCTGTGTTGTCTCCTTTTGATGATTTCAGCATTGTAGGAATTATTTAAAGGAGTGTTAGAACAAGGACACCAACTTCACATGCAGCCTTAAAGTGACCCTTCTTTGGCTGTATTAACATATATCTCCAAGTATACAGTGATTCTGGAAATGACCAGACTGTCTGGGCAGAAGATCTGGAAGTCAAAACAATAGGAAAATAGGATTAGGCAGCTGGGTTCTGCTCCCTGCCACGAGGGCTCAGCAGTTTCTCCCTCCTTCTCAACAAGCAGAGCATGAACATGTGGATATCGAGAGTGGAAAGTTTGATAGTCAGGCTGTGAAACGGCTCAGACAAGACTGATTGGGGAAGAGATACAAGATAGACAGATTGTAGATAATTCTATACGTTCAGCAGATTGCAGTTATTTTTGTAATCCCGGCACCACAAGTATGGAAATATTTATGATAACCCAGGACAGATGGAAATTTCCTTTGTGCGGCTCTTACACTGGAGGAACTTCTTTGCATTTGATGGGATGATACCTCAGACATATGTTGTTGCCTTTGTTTGAAATTATAGTGGTCTAGGGAGGTCTGCAGACAGAAAAAAAAGCTGTCTGGTCTTTCAGGAGTTCCTTGGAGATTAATTTCGGGGTTATGCTGCCAGTACACCCCGGTGGAATTGAAGATCCCCACCTGGGCTGTTGCTCTTGCAATGGCAATTTTGAGGTGGCCACTCTTGCAAGCATGAGGGAGAAGATTGCTTTGATCCTTGTATTGGGAAAGCCTCAATTTCACTTAAAGAATCATTTAGGTTGGAAAAGACCTCCAAGATCATGGAGTCCAACCTTTGACCAACCACCACCTTGTCAACTAGACCGGAGCACTGAGTGCCACGTGCAGTTTTTATTTGATTCTCTGATTCTGTGAATATTTTGAATTTCTTGTAATCCACGCTTTGATCAGACTGTGGCCAGAATGGATCCTGTGAGTAAATCTGGGGGTAGGGAAAACACGGATATTGATTTTGCTTGTCTTTTCCTCGCCTTTGATGCTATTAGCAACAAGCATCAAATATTCACCGATACACCGACTTCAATAGTTGTCAAATAACCACCCTTCAGTCACTGCTGATAAATATTGGGTTTTAATTCAGTGAAAGAAGGAAAAATCTTTTCCTTCTGTTTTCTTGTCTATGGCATCAACCAGTCCTTAAACTCGTTTTTAAATCCCTTGTCAGTCAGCACAGTTGGAACCTGCTCCTGTCATAGCGTTTCCTGTGCCATTTTGAACAATCCATTTGGGATATGCATTGTGATAGTTTTTTTTTTTCCCAGGCAGTTTCCAGTTCATATTTTCTTTTTTTAATCAGGCAGAGACATTACAATTAAAATACCGTAAAAGTGATTCTGGCAGTATTGCAATAAGCATGTTTTTTAATTAAAGAAAGAACATGGGATGTACAAATAGTACCAGCTAATGGGAAATTTCATCCAATGTATTTTTTAATTGATATTTAAAAGGAAGAAAAGTCGCCTCTATTTCTCTCTGTCACTGTGTGATATTTTCCTACATTGTTACGGTGAGCCTTCAATAATCAGTCTCAGAGCTTTAAAATCTTGTCTGTTTTCATGGAAAACCAGTGAAAGACATCAGTTCTTTATTTTTCAGTACATTTTTCTGCAGGGATTCAGTGTTAGCCAGTAGAGTGCAACTGGCAGTTGTGAACATTCCTGGAGGAAGGGTTTTAAGGTCCTGAATCAGTAGCAATTTAAGGTGTGGGTCTTTTCACATCTTTCCCTAGCTGCAAAACCTGGTTCATTTTTGGGTGTGGGCTGCAGGTTTCTTTTGCCATCGTGTTCCAGATGGGCTTTCAGGATGTGTGTTGGACTCCCAGGGCTCTCACTTGCCAATTAAATTGATTTGCTGCAACTTCAGCAGCTCTCGAGACTCCTCTGGGAAGTTGCATGATGAGCAGATCTGTAGAAGTTAATCCTGGCCTAGGCACTGAACACAGCTCTGGCAGAGACTGAGTAGGAACCTGAGGCAGCACCAACTCCTTCCTCTAATCACTTTCATGGAAGGAGGGAAACACAAAGTCACAGAATAGGTAGGGTTGGAAGGGACCCTGAATCTCATCTTGTTCCAGCCCCTGCCATGGGCAGGGACACCTTCCACCATCCCAGGTTGCTGCAAGTCCCATCCAACCTGGCCTTGGACACTTCCAGGGATGGTGCAGCCACAGCTTCTCTGGGCAGCCTGTGCCAGGGCCTCACCACCCTCACAGAGAAGAATTTCCAAATGTGCACCTAATTAATTTCTGTCATTTGGGACTTGAAATAACAGCCCAAGGACCTTTGTTTTCATCACACCTCTATGGGTGGTGTTTACCTGATGCTTTCACGAGGCTCACCTGCAAGCTCCTCAGTTAGATCCCAGATGATGTAAGACGAGCCAGAAGCCACCCTGGAGTGTCTGCACCTCTTCCCCGGCAAGTCAGCTCTCCTCTTCCAAATCCATCAGAGGTGTTGCTGAGTGTCTCAAGGGCCATCTGAGAGCTGAAGAAATGGAAGGAGCTCTTTGAAGGAGATACACCTATGGCAGCACCTTCTGGGCTGCTGATCTGAATTGCCTTTGCTTGGCTCCTGAGTTCTAAGGGAAAAGCCTGACCAGCTTCCAAGGGAGCACGTGCCATCCGAACAGATGGCTGTGAGCACAGCAAGCCAAAAAACAAAGGCTTGTCAGGCTGGGAAGATGAATTCCGTCTGAGACTACTGAAACAGCTGCTGGTTCCTCTCCCAGGAATGGATTAAGGCCTCCATCCAACAAAATGCTGGAATACAAGCCTAACTTTTGAGTGTGTTAGAGATGTGCTGGTGGAAACCTGTCCGCATTTGAATTCAGAGCTAATATGGGGTCTGTACCTGTGTGCTATGAACATGGAGGAACATTTTGAGGAAGGTGCAGGATGAAATTTGGACTCTTGGTTCGAACAGCCTTTTGGATGGGGCCAATATGACAAAATTCCCCTCTGCATCTTGTTCAGCCATGGTCCAACCAGCAAACAATTTTCATGGCTCATTGGAATGTCCTGTGAACATGTCAATAGGGTGCAGGTGACAGATCTATTAAATAATTAATTGTCTTTTTTAAAGCTCATAAACTCTATATTCCTCTTTCTGTACACAGTAAGATTTTAGTTGCTTTGTGATTTTTTTTTCCTGCTTGGAGGGCCTACCAGGGACACCCTTGGAGCATAAGAAGGAGCAGTCAGAGGGCTGCCAGCACACTGCAGCCTTGTGGTCTTACAGGATCAAGCAAAGCTATTCTAGCTCTGGCAGTGGTATCCTGCTGTTTGCCACTCAGGGATGCTGGCCAGGAGCAGAACTTCTGAGCCTAAGCCTATGTCATGGAGGATTCTGTGGCTTTGTTATGTGAAACACCAAGTGAGAGGAGCTGGTAAGAGCAAGCTAAAAACTGTGGGGATGTTATTCATGGTCATGGAGCAACCAGAGCATATCTCCCCTGTGATGGGAAGGAGCAGTCCAGGTGAGGGGATGAGCTTTCATTCTGCAAATCCCCTTCCATGCAGAGGAAATTTCCTGTTGATTGAAGGTTATGACACAATAGTGATATAGAAGACCATTTTTTCGATACTCTTCTACCACTTATTATTAAAAAAAAAATATCTTGAGATTATCCAACACTATTCTTGTAGTTTGTTTGCTTTAACGCTGTATTCAACTTTACATAAAGAAGTAGAATTAAATCAAATATGAAGTGGAACTGAATATCTGAAGTAGAACTAAATATAAATATGTTAATTTTGTCCCAGCTCCCTAATGAGCTGTTCATTAGGAAAAGTATCTTATATTGACAGTGAATGCAAAGTGTGGCCTCAAAAGGTGGTAATAGAAAGGGTCTCCAAATAAAAGGTATACTTTGGAATGAGGACTTAACTTCTCTCCAATTTCAGGAAATCTCTAGAACACTCTACATCACAACCTAAATGAGAGATAGCAACATTGCTTTTATGCATTATGAGAATATCTATGTTAGAATTATTTTTTAATTTAAAAGGAGGATTTTGAGAAGGGATATAAGCTGCAAGGCGAGAAGAAACTCCCCACACCAATCCTCCCAATCCTCTACTCCATTGTTACTCTTTTTTTTTTTTCAGAAGTGCATAATGCAGCCTCTTGTCATAGTTAATGTTTTGGATATCTGAGCTGTGGCATTGCATGAGTCAGTCCAGGACACCTGACAGAGATAATTGATAAAACATTCCAAATCCTTTACTTTTGAGCGTGTCCTCCACCATTTCCCAAGGACTTCAGGAGGTAAATCTCTTTTCACAAAACCAGTGGTGTTGTACTTATTCTTTCAGCAGATTAAACCTCCCACCTTATTACCAGGTTTGTTTTCTTTAATATTTCTTTTTTTTAAAATTATTTGGTCTGGCTGCTTCTCCCCTCCTATGGGACAGATGGAGTTGCCTTGTTGTTTTTATTCTTTCTTTTCCTCCTTTTTTTTCCCTTTGGTAAAGGGAGATAAAGAAAGATTTCTTTTCTGTTCGTGCAGAGGTGGAGGCTAATTGCTGGGTTAATTGAGAAGAATGGTGCTTCTGATGTTCTCACAGAGTATCAAATAGCCTCAACATATTTCTCCCCTCTCTCCCTCACTCCACCTAAAGAGACCCATTGAATTTGCACATTACTGTACAGAAGTGATTATGGGCTTAATTGTATTTATTTTGCTTGGTGGGGAGGCCATCATAACAGTGGTTGATTGATTTTTATAAAATCACCCTCAAGGTCATGTGTAGGACTTTGCTTTCCTGCGCAGCCATAACAAACAATTTGAGGGTCACAGCCAAAGGCTCTGTTGAGCAATATTCCTGCTTTCTGCTTTCAGAGAAGGGGTCAAGTGCAATAAATGAAGGAAGCATAACTTTTATTTTCTTTTTGGAAAAAGGGGAAGACAACCTTGTAAAGCAGAAGCTGTATATTTATTCTGACCCAACAAAAACCACAGAGGGTTAGCGGGCCAATATGCAATTTTTGGACAGAAGAATTTGTAAGTTTGGCCAGAGTTTGTTTTACACATAGACCTGATAAATGGTTAAATGAGTCCTTCCTAATGCTTTCTTTTCTGTTCTGCGGTGCTGCTCTTCTTTTATACTTAGCAGTTGAACTTTACTTTTTTCACTGTATTATCTCCCAAAGACCGAGTGCTGTTTGGATTCGTCCTGGGAGGTTTTCAGAAGCTTTGCAAAGATCCAGGGGACAACAGCATTGTGGAGTGACCATAAGTGTAGCTCATCTGTCCATTTTCTAGGGTTGCATGCCGGGTCTGACTGCTGCTTCTAAGGGAAAGCAAAAGAGTCACATACAGCGAATCACACAATCATAGAATGGTTTGGTTGGAAGGAACCTTAAAAACCATCTTGTTCCAGCCCCCTCTGGATAGGACACCTTAAACTAGACCAGGTTGCTTAAAGTCCCATCCAAGCTGGCCTTGAGCACTCCCAGGGATGGAGCAGCCACAGCTTCTCTGGGCAGCCTTTTCTAGTTCCTCACCACTCTCACAGGGAAGAATTTCTTCCTAAAATAAGGGCTTCTGGTGTTCAAGTTGCACCAGGGGAGGTTTAAATTGGATATTAGGAAGAATTCTTTTACTGAGAGGGAAGTCAAGCAGTGTAACAGACTTCCCAGGGCAGTGGTGGACTCACCATCCCTGAAAGTGTTCAAAAAATGTGTGGACGTGATGCTTGGAGACATGGTTAAGTGGTGGACTTGGCAGTGCTGGGTTAATGGTTGGACTCAGTGATCTTAGATGTCTTTTCCAATCTCAGTGACTCTGATTTCCCTCTGAAAGTGTCAAACTTGCAGACCAGGTGTGCACAGCTCCTGCTGTAATTCCAGCTGCTCCTGGAATGTGGTGGGACTACTGCTTGCACCTAGTGCAGAGCAGTCAGCAGCATCCAAGCTTCTCAGACACTCAAAAATCCACAAAAGATATGGAAAGTCTTTGATCAACAGCTTGAAAATTTTGAATGAACAAAATGTGACTGAAACTTGGGAAATCTTGTTTGAGACAGAGCAGATTTTGCAATCAAAAGATAGGACAACTGTCTACCAGCCCTTCTGGTTCAGTGGTACAGCATGGCAGCAATTAAAATACTCATTAAAAATTGTATGAAGAGAAGTGGAAACAGAAATGACTGCATTTCACTGGGAACAGAGCATAGGAAGTCAATAAAGACCTTAGGGAAGATGTCTTTTTTTATGTTAGGAGTGAAATAAATCGCAGTGATTTACAGTTCCATTTATAGATTGTTGTGATAAAATTATTAACACTGCTGCTATAAGGCAAAAGTATTTAATAAATATTTCTGTTCTCAGTATGGGAAGGAACACGATGGTAAATTATATCACAAGAGGAAGATGGACCAGCAGTCCATTTATTGCCAAATAATGCTAATAGAATGACAACATTAAATATTCCTTCAAGAATACACATTCTTAAATCAACAGGTCCAGTCTCATTCAAGAGCTTTAAAACTGCTGCTGGAGTCAGAAGTCTTGTGTTGTTTTACATGAAACAAGCTGAAATTTGTCCTGGTTCATCACAGTCTATGCAGTATAATTTCCAAAAACTCTACATAAAGGCTCAACATTAATACATTTGTATATAGAAAAGTATGTCTAGGGAAAGAGACAATTTACACATGGGGGATTTGGTGTTTGTGAGAGCAAACTTGTGGTTCCCAGTGGTTATAAGCAAGAAAATGTGGGATTTATCTCTTTCTTCTATTAAGTGTTTTCTATAAAAATTACGTGGAAAGCATTCAAATCTGGAAAGAAAATATTTAATGGGTAGTCCCCATTCAAATACTGGCTTTGTTAGAAGACTAGGAAATGAGGACTAAGTTAAAAGACTTTGTCATAAACTTAAGAAATCAATGAAACAACAAAAGCCCCTCCATGCAAGAATGAAAAAAGAAATCAAGATAATCAGAATATGAGCAACAGCAAGCTATGATCAAGGTAGTATATAATTTGTTTTTTATATTAGAACCTCTTTCCTTCTTTTTTTTTTTCCTTTTGTCTAAATACTGAAATTAAACCAGGTGTCTGGTCTCCCTTCTTCTTGCTAAGGATTGGTAGTGTTATCATGGAATCATGGAACGGTTTGGGTCGGATAAGGCCTTAAAGATCATCTGATCATCTTGTTCCACCCCCATTCCATGGGCAGGGACACCTTCCACTAGACCAGGTTGCTCAGGGTCCCATCCAGCCTGGTCTTGAGCACTTCCAGGGATGGACATCCACAGCTTCTCTGGGCAACCTGTGCCATGGTTTCGCCACCCTCACAGGGAAGACTTTGTGAGGCAAGAGAGCCAATCGTGTGGTAGGTAGAGAGATCACCACTAAAAACTGCTTCCACCAGTAGCAAGCTGGCCATGGGATGAGCTGGCACAGTTATCAGCTACTTCACACAAAGGGAGTGTGGTAGACCCTCTGTAAAAGGTCTGAATCTTCCAGACTTTGGGAATTTCCCTACTAGCTCCTGTCAAACACAGCTTGACCCAGGAAGGCATATCCCGTGTGCAGTGTGGCAAAATGAATGAGAGCCCACTCTGTCCACATCCATTGTAAAGACAGTGACAGTGTCCTTCACAGGAGAGGAAATATGAAAGGAGATGATGGAATAAACCATCCTGAGGTGACAGACTGGCATTTTCAGCTCACTCAAGGCAAGAATGAGAGAGGCATTTGACAGAACTGAAGAGTTTGAGTCAAAAAAAAAAAAAGCAAGGAAATGGCTTTTCATGTGCTATGAATTTAACCCACAGAATTCATTGCTTCAAGAAGTTGTTGAGACCAAATATCACAAAGATTCCAAAGACCAGTTCTTTATTACTAGCAAATCCTATCCAGTTATACTAATAGTCAGTAGGAGGAAAATGTTGGCTAGGAGATGAAACCTTATGCTTTAAGACGAAGCTGGCCTCTAATTAGGGATTAAAATGAGGTTTTTATGGGATGGGGAGATCGACTCACAGCCAACTAAGAGAGAGACGTGTCTTACATTGTATTTGGAAGCATCTGGTTTTGAACAGCAGCTAGAAGAGTTTGCAGGATTAAATCAACTGCTGATCTAAACAAGTTGCCGGTTCTTATGTTCCAAAGCCGTTTTCCTTTACCCTCTCCCAGTCACAAGTAGTTTGTAATCTAAAAAGTAACATAATACAAATTAAGTAGGAATATCCCTTTTCAACATTAAGTGACTTAGTCGGTTAAAATTGGGATTTTCCAAACACAGCTTCCTTCAACTGTGGTTGCAGAGTCTGCCCAGGCTGACTGACCTTGCTCAAGTCTAGGAATGCAGATTGTTGTAGAATCAGAAAATGGACTGGATTAATCAGGTCTGTAAAAAGTTGGTAAATTCACGGGGAGAAGTATGGGGCAAGGTGGAAATTTCACAGAATGCGGTAATATTTTAGCTTTAATTTTGTAATTTTATTGCAAACCCCTCTGTTTGCCTATCTCTCACAGTTCCTTTGACTGTGAGAGAATGACTGACTGAGGATATGATTGTGTTTTGTTCTTTTGTCTTCAGGTGGCAGACTCTTTTTCACTGGACCAGGACCTGTAGAACTGCATGCTCATTACATCCTGGTGTCTGATGGAGGAGAGCTCCAGGTGGGATCCCCTGAGGCCCCTTTCCATCACAAAGCACACATCTATCTCTATGGAAGCCTCTATTCTCCACCATTATTTCCATATGGAGTCAAATTCCTGGCAGTGAGGAATGGGACGCTTTCCATTCATGGTGAGAACATTTTTTTTCTTGTCAAAAGCAAAGGACGAATGGATAACAGAAAACAAAACAAAGAAAACAAGGATAAAGGGTTTTGGAAGAAAAATGAATTGACAAAACTTTGGTCATGATTCTATGAGAAAAATGGAATGGGTTGGGTTGGAAGGGACCTTAAAAACCATCTCATTCCAATCCCTTGCCATGGGCAGGGACATCTTCCACTAGCCCAGGTAGCTCCAAGCCCCATCCAGCCTGGCCTTGGACACTTCCAGGGATCCAGGGGCAGCCACAGCTTCTCTGGGCACCCTGTGTCATGGCCTCACCACCTCACAGGGAATACATACACCTTCCCAAAATCCCATCTAACCCTGCCCTCTGGCAGTGGGAAGCCATTCCCTGTATCCTGTCCCTCCATCCCTTGTCCCAAGTCCCTCTCCAGCTCTCCTGGAGCCCCTTTAGGCACTGGAAGTGGCTCTGAGGTCTCCCTGGATCCTTCTCTTCTCCAGGTGAACACCCCCAGCTCTCCCAGCCTGGCTCCAGAGCAGAGGGGCTTCAGCCCTCAGAGCATCTTCATGGCCTCTTCTGGACTCATTCCAACAGCTCCATACCTTTCTTATATTGTGGCATAGAAGAATTTAGCAATGGAGCTTTTTGTTGAAGACTATGAAATATGGGTATAAAATGGCCATTTCTTGATGCAGGAGTTTGGACATAGAATTCGAGTCCAAACACAGCATGATCAGAACATTGGTGCAATGCACATTTTTCAAGTTCTTCACTAGTGGGCTATTTTTAAAGGCTCTAAGTGTCACAGAGGAGAAAAAAAACAGAGAGAAGCCATCTGAATGTCTCACCTCCCTTCCTTCTGTTCCTGTGTGTCAACCTTCCTGCTGGTGGGCATTCACACCCTCCAGCCAGGCTTGAACTTCCACCCTGTGCCCCGCAGGCAGAAATGTTTCTGTCTGAGCACAGAGACGTGTGGCTTTCGGTCAAAAATGATGTCGGGCACCGAGGGTACCATCTGAACACAGGCAGGGAGTGAGTTCCCCTCTGTGCCATCGTCCTGCCAGCTCACAGGAGCTGAGCAAGGTCAGAAGAGGTCGGACTGGGAGGGGAGTCAGTGAATAGACGCTTTTCTGAATCAGGAGAGATGAGCAGAGGCTGGGGAAGGAGCTCCTGCCAGGGGCAGGAGAGGTGGGGCTGCACCTCAGCACCACGTCAGGAGGTCTTGACCCCTTCGTTGAGACCCAGCAAGGCTCAGTTATTTACTGCCTGTAAAAGGCTTCAATAATTTCAGTGAAGTGGCTTTGCAGACCATTTCTACCCCATTTCCTGGAGGATCTCTGTGAAGGAGGGCTATTAGAGCACCTTGGCTGAATCGACTGTCCGTCACTGGCCATTGAGTTTCACACAGTTATCCCAGCCCTGAGCTCAGTAATTCCCCTTAGATTAAAGCTTGCCTTCCAGAAAGGCTTGGTCTTTGAGGACATCAAGAGAGACAGAAACCAGCTTTTTCCTTAGAGGCTTTTTCCAGGGGATTAATTTGGTTAATCATCCATTTTTATTTTTTTTCCTTTTTAAAGAGAAGTATTGAAATTTCTGATTTGAATTTGCCTGATAACAGCTTTTGCTGCTTCGCTTTCTTTGCCTTCTGCTACTTTGAAGTGTCCTTCTATTCCTGGTTTGACCCCTGTAAGCCAGGATTTTGTCCTTAGAGTGTCAGCATTTTACAGCACAAGCCTTCACTTTTCCATGCTTTTTGTTTTCTAGCAATGTAGGAAAAGCCAGTAGCAACTCCAGGCAGCTGTGCCTCCTGTGCTGCTTCTCCTTTTCACTCCAAGCCTGTATCATCTTTGGCTTGGTGACTCCATCACCCTCAAAACTGAAGACAAACAGGGCAGAGTGCATTTTGCAGTCTCACCTTAGTGATGTGATGGAGGGAGGCAAACCCAGGCATCCACATCGGAACCTTTGATTCTTTTCTCACTGATATTTCATCCATTTTACTCAGTGCCATAATTCCCAGTGAGTCTTCATTCCCTAGGAAAACAAGAAGATGAGGTCTTTAATCCAAGAATTACCCGGAGGGAGATATGCAGAGTCAAAAGTGGCTTGACCCTAAGTGGAAACAACTTTTGGTTTCAATTTTTTATAAATTATTGGATTATTGAAAGGCTTATGTTGGATGCTAAAGACCACCTAGTCCACCCCCATTCCATGGGCAGGGACACCCTCCGCTAGCCCAGGTTGCTCAGGGTCCCATCTGACCTGGCCTTGGACACTACCAGGGATCCAGGAGCAGCCACAGCTTTTCTGGGCAACCTGTGCCAGGGCCACACCACCCTCACAAGGAAAAATTCCTTCCCAATATCCCAATATCTCTGCCTTCTGTCAGTTTGAAACCATTCCCCCTTTTCCTATCACTCCATCCCTTGTCCCAAGTCCCTCTCCAGCTCTCCTGGAGCCCATTTAGGCCCTGGAATGGGCTCTGAGTTCTCCCTGGATCTCTTCTCAAGGCTGAACAATGCCAACTCTTATTCTATTATTATTCAAAACCAATTCTTATTCAAGAATTCATATCAATTTCTTATTTAACAAATCCAGACTAGCTGTGAAGTCACTTTTAAGCTCTGCACAACACGCAGCCCCAGTGCATGGCTGCAATTATTGTTCATTCAAACCATGTAATCTGCAATTTAACGACGAAGCAGTAGAAGCCTGCTAGAAAACATGACAGAAAGTAGTGGGGTGTTTTACCGGGTTCATATTGCTTACACGGAAACAAAAATCTGCTGTTCTGTCTTCAATTTAACATCAGTCTGGTCTGTGGTATAGAACAAATTGTGGAGCATGACAGCCCCCTTCATACGTATCTGTGAAAGGGGCTGACATGCTCAGCAATATACACTTGTGAGATACATTTATATACACGAATATATATGTTATCTCAGATCAAAATCATTAAATAATCAGGTTTCCAAATTCTTGGCTGTCTTGGCGAAGACAGGACCGAGCGCATTTTAATTCCTTTTCTCTTTCAGACTGGGAATGTTGGGGGATGCTCTGAAGCTCTGGTTGAGTTCAGATTGTTTAGTAAGCGCTGTCAGCTCCTCACTTTGATATGTTAATATGACTAAGGGTTTCCCACAATTCCCTCGTGAGTGGCAGTCCTTTGCTCCGGTAGTTGTAGCAGACTGGGAAATTTCACTGTTGCCTTTGGCTTTAGCCAACTCCCCTGCCAGTCAGAGCGTGCCACCCATAAAGTGCCTGTCAATCACTCGTCACTTCGAGAGGGGGTTTCAGTCAGCCAGGGCAACTCAACTTTTTGACAATGTAATTATGGCCCTTGCATCCGCAGTAGGGGCCTGAGCGGGGCTGAGAGAGTTTTATTGATTGTTCAGAAGGGAAATTTATCACTGTCTCCAGCTCCATTCACGCTCTATTCCCTGAGAAACTCTCCTGACAAGCTTCGGGAGAGAAGTTCAGCATGGTGGCCTTGGCTGTTCTTGTGCCTTTGTCCTTCCCAGGCAAACTGGAGACACCAGTGGAAGCTGGGTGGGGGCAGGAACTGGGTGCGGAGTGGAGATGCTGCATCAAAACAAAGAGCACCCAACCCATCCTTGTGACAGCCTGATCTTGTGGTTATAACACTCTAATCATAGAATCACAGAATGGTTTGGGTTGGAGGGGCCCTTAACGATCATCCAGTTCCACTCCCTGCCGTGGGCAGGGACACTTTCCACTATTCCAGGTTGCTCCAAGCCCCATTCAACCTGGCCTTGGACACTTCCAGGGATCCAGGGGCAGCCACAGCTTCTCTGGGCAGCCTGTGTCAGGGCCTCACCACCTTCACAGGAAGAGTTTCTTCCCAATATCGCATCTAAACCCATCCTCCTTCAGCTTAATATCATTCCCCCTTGTCCTGTCCTTCCAGGCTCTTGTCCCAAGTCCCTCTCCAGCTCTCCTGCATCCCCTTTAGGCACTGGAAGGGGCTTTAAATTTTCCCTGGACCCTTCTCTTCTCAAGGCTGAACACCCCAGCTCTCCCAGCCTGGCTTCAGAGTAGAAGTATTGCAACACATTGAAAAATTTTAAAGATCTCCATTTAGATGGAGATGGTAGATGGTCCTGGTAGATGATCTTGTTGCTCCGTTGTGTCCCCTCGAAACAGACCGTGACTCTTTCCAAAAAAGACTAGCACTTTTGTCAGGCATTTATCTAAAACTTTGTGCCAACACTGCTGTGATACAGGATATGAGCTCTGAGCAACCTTCTCCAGTGGAAGGTGTCCCTCCCATGGCAGGGGGTTGGAAATGGATGGTCTTTAAGGTCCCTTCCAACCCAAAACCCCCTGAGACTGTGTGATTCAATGAGTTTGTTCCCCGAATTTTGACTAATAATGTGTATCCCTCCAGTTAGATGGAAGATGTTATGCTCCAGATTAAAAACATGCTCCGCTCACCTTGTCCAAACTATGAAAGGTGTGTAGCAAAGAAAAAACTATGTCCTGAGAGTTTTGCTTTAGTAACTTACTTATTTATAATCACCATAATTTAAACAGGGGTGTCAGCAGTCATTTCAATGCTCTAAAATCATGGCTAGTCCTGCTGCAAAGAATGTCCCTGCATTTGCAATGGAGAAAATTACATTATAGAGGTAAATCTGCATTACTTCTATCCCAGATTTCTCTGCAGCCAAAGCAATCTGATACTTTTTCAGGGTTAGCTCAGAAAAAAAAAAAAGTGTTTTTTATCAGATGAACCAATTATTAATTTTAATTGCTTTTAATCAATAATAAACCACAAAATATTTGTGAGCTGTGCACTGTGCTCTACAGAGCCTGTGCATTCCTCCAGAGATCAAACATTTAATCAAATGCCTCTTGCTTTGCCTCCATTAGGCAGTGTTATGTATCTGTGCTGAGTTTGAGATTAAGAGATCATAGACAACATGAGAGAATTTGTTCTGCTTTACTCACATATTAAAAAGAAAATCTTCCCAGGGGAAAAAAATAGGGAAAAAAAATGTAGCAGGGAGTTTCAAGATAGGGTGCAGAGATCTATTAGAGAAAAGATGTTTTTTCACTCTACTGAAATGCTGTTCTATTCAATAAATATTATTTTTCACTACCTGAACTTCCTGATTTGCACATCCCTGCTGCACCTGAGGTTGCTGCTATTGCTTAGGTGCCAGTTATTATGCGTGGGGGTTGCAGGAGTCTTTTTGCCTCCTGTGACAGTGTTTTTCCTTTCCAAGACCTTGACTTTAACATGATGCATTAAAGCAGATGGCTCTGGAACAGAAGGCTGAGCTGCCTTGAATCCCCTCGTGTTCACCGGGGGTAAGAAACTGCACTTAGGCACTTCCCATGGAGTAACTAATGTACAATGACTTGTGCCTTCACTTTCTTATTCACGAATATAAGATGACCATTAGATTTTAAAGACCTAGCAGATGGGGAAAAAAAAAAGAGTTGGGTTCAGGGCAAGCTGCTGTGTCTTTCACAGTTTGCCCTTCTTTCTAACAGAAATGCATCTATTGTCTTTGATTTAAGCTTAAATCAGTTGATTTGTGTGTTGGTGCTGATCTTAATGAGGAAAACGTGATGCAAAGGGGACGGAGAGATGGGCACTAATATATATATTTTATAATAAATATAATATAGGTAGTAAAGGTAGTAATACAATATAACACAATACATACTATATACTCTATACTGGAACAGAATAGAATAGAATAGAATATGTACATAGACCATAGCTAATATATTACCTTGTGATTCTTGACAGGATGTAGGTCTGTGGGTTGGCACAAATGTGGAAGCATATTTTATATTAAATAATTTCCTCCTTCAAAATTTCAAATATAACATCAAAAATACCGCTTGCAATTCTCATCCCAACAAAAACCAGGTTATTGACTGGAGGAAGAGAACACCCAGCAACAAATTCAGGGTTAATTTCCACCCTGGGTAGGAGAAAGGCTACAAAGTTTGGGCTTCTCAGGTGGGTGGTGGAGGTGTTCAAGAAACAACTGGGCGTGGCACTCAGTGCTCCTGTTTAGTTGACAAGGTGAGGATCGATCACAGGTTGGATTCAACCTTTTCCAACCTGAGTGATTCTGTGATTCTGTGAAGTTTGGGAAACTGAGAGGCCTGGGCCCTGCCCTGGCTTTCCACAGAGCTGCAGGCTGAGCCAGGCAGGGACCCTCCCTTTGGGCTCACCCTCACTTTTCCTGGTGTTGAATTCTCTTCCATCACATCTCAGGGATGCAGGAAGCTGATCTAAGCCTGGAAATGGCTGTGCTGCTCCACATTCCCACTCCTGCAGGGAGATGTTCCCTGTCTCATTCTGCAGCATCACGGGAGATGAACTGGCAATCACACAAAGCGTTATCAGCTGTCTGCAGCTCCCTGCAGGATCCAGTGTCCTTGGCTGCCACTGCTGGAGCTCTTTGTTCCTGGGGTCTGTCTTTCCCTCCGTGGCATCTTCGGTTGTGAGCACGTTCTAGGTGTGGAGCATGGATTTTGGTTTATGCAGTGGCATTGTAGGAATGTTTTTCCCCTTGCTTTCAGGACTGATGTGACTTAACAATGTGACTGGGGGTTCTCTGATTGAAGGGAGTGTTTGGAAATCTGTGCATTTATGGGACAGCATGCAGGGAAGGAACTTTGTCTGCAGTGCAAATTGTCAGAAAAGGGCGACAATGAGAGTTGCTGTAGATTTGTCTAATCACAAAGCCCTTCCCATCCTCGATAAGATCATGGAAATGTTTGTGTTGGAAGGGTCCTTAAACTCATCTCATTCCAACCTCCTGCCATGGGCAGGGACACCTTAAACTATCCCAGGTTGCCACAAGCCCCATCCAACCCGGCCTTGAACACTTCCAGGAAAAGGACATGGTAATCCTTGCTTTCTCCAGGGTGCTGTTGAAAGATATTCAGGTGGAAATGCTTTAAGTGAAAACTGCAGTTTCATGAATAGGAAACACTGAGCGGGACTAGGTCACTTTCAAGGATATTTCCCAGTGGAGAAAATAAAAGTTATTCAGTTTGTCCTCTTTTCTGGATGATGTCAGATTTTTTATTTTTGCTCGCTGAGAGAAGGTTCAAGATCAGGTTGGATGGGACTCTGAGCAGCCTGGTCTGGCTGGTGTTCCTGCTCCTTTGACAGGAGGAGGGGAGCTGGACTAGGTGACCTTTAAAGGCCCCCTCCAACCCAAACCATTCTCTGACTCTGACTCTAAACTACGATTTGAGCCCACCTAAAATACCCAGTGTGGTCCAAGAAGCTGCAGTTTCTTGTCAAAGAACTGCTAAACTCTTGGGTGTCCTAAGGGTTAACAAGCAGTTATAAATCAGAAAGGACCTTCTGTTTTACCCCGGGGTGGGAATGGAAAGCTCTGTGTGGTGGCTGTGGCAGGAAGTGGCAGGAAAGCTGTCTGCATTTCCCCAGGAGCTGCCCACACACTGCAGTGAGTCCTGCAGGACTGCACAGGGGTGGAAAGGCAGCTCCCAGTTCCAGGCAGAGACATCCCCGTCTTTCTAAGATGTGTAGCAGGTAAAAAAAAAGCACCTTAACAAACTCCTCTCATTGCAAACCAAGCTAAAAACATGCAAATGCTTAGGGAATATACCTAGGACTGGAATTAACAGAGAGCAAAAATAGCTGGAAACGTTCAAGTCCAGGGGGTTGACAGCTCACAGTTCAAGCAAATGTTTTTTAACAGAACTGAAAATATAGAAAGCAGCTTTCATTCTTCTTTTTTGATTCCCTACCCTTTATGGCCACTGACTGGACTAGTCACTACAAGAGCTGAGGTAGCCGTGACTTAAAAAAAAAATTATTATAAAATCCAGTTTGGGCTGGAAGATTTTCCTAGTGCTTAATTAAAGATCTGTCACTTGAAGATCCATTTGGCTATAGAGAGCTGTAGCAGCACATCTGTGTGCTATCCTGGCTAAGGAGGCTTTCTGGAAAAAAAATTGTATTCCTTTTAACTTGAGGAATTTTATCCATTACTATTTTTACGGTTTGCTTTATTAACAGAAGGAACAACAGCAAAAAGTCCTTGTCTTGGATCTAAAAATATATTTTAAAAAACTAATTTCTTTCCTGAAGCACCAGTTTCCTATGACTGTATTGCCAGTTATCACTGACATTTGAAAATTTTAGGAATGGCCAAGCTAAGTTTGATTAGGAAGTGCAATTTGGGTTGGGAAAAGGGAATAATAGGGGATTATGATAATGGAGAGGAAACTATATTCTTAAGATAGTCTGACACCTGAAATTCTGCAGGAAATTTTGCTGTATTTTGTTACCAGAGACAATCATAGAGTCACAGAATGGTTTGGGCTGGAAGAGACCTTAAAGGTCTTCTAGGTTCAACTCCCTGCCATAGTCTGGAGTTTTTATATCCTAAAAAAAAAAAAAAGTTATAATCCATTGAATTATATTATTAACTTCTCTTGAAAAGTTCTTCTTTTTTTTTCTTTTTGGTAGTGGCAGGAAAGCAGCTTGTTTCTTTTCACTTTGTTCCTGGGAATTGAAAGCTCCTATTCCCATTTACACTAAAGATTTACAGTATAGCTACAACAGATTGACAGATTATCTGCAGTGTGATTTGTACATTCCCAGTAAGTAGATTTTGTGTCTGAGCCCTGCAGTTCTCGTAAATTCCTTTTGTGGAATAAAGGGATCTCATTACCTCAACTTTAAAGCACCAATAAACAGTCAGAAGGTGTAAAAGAGCTTTATAGTTTGTCAACACCCCAAACAACTACGTGTTCATAACTGAGTTAATTAATTTGCGGTAAATAGGAGTAAAAACGAGCTGCAGCAGGGTCCTGGGTGTCAGAGGAGAAGGGTTCAAAGCCTGCTGCCCCACGACAAAAAAGGAAGTTTTTAAAAGACATTTAAACAACTTTTGGGAGAAAGACCAACAGACCCATGGCAGGCTTAGGACTGGAACCAGTCCTCTTAAAACCCATTGCAAGATTCCACTTTGTACCAACACTCCCGTGTGTAAACCCTATTCTCCAGCTCTGCCTGACTCTGGATGTGGCTCACACTGGTTGCTGTCAGGCTTGGCTAGGAGGTTCCCAGGGTGTCTCAAGTTAGGTAATAATATGTACTCTGAAAAGTCTTGTTTTCAGGTCAGGGACATCTGTTTTCCATGAAAGCAGCTTGTCATCTTGTCATGTAAATTCTTAGACCCCAGAGATTTAAGGTGGAACTCATGTACCCAAATAGAAATGTAAGAAAGACAGAAGTTCCTTTCAACTGGAAGAGAAGTGTGCAGGCTGTGACTGTTGTAGACTGAAGACAGGCTGGAATTTAATGGGTCAGTCTCAGTTGAAAGGAGAGTTGTTGTCTGTAAAGTTATTCTCTGGAGGGTGGGGGATTGGTAAGAAAAGCTAATCGAGATATCAAGACCTCATGGTGTCCTGGCAGAGAGCTGGAGGTGACTCAGGGAGCTGTGACATCCTCGCTTGGTTCTGATCTGCCTCTTGAACCAGGAAAAAATATCTGCTTTTGGGTTTAAACTGATTCAGTTTCCCTTTTCAGTGAGATGGCACAAGGCATTCCTGTAGCTGCAGGAACCCTGCCTCTGGACTGAGGAACAACTGAAAATGCCAACTAGAGCCTAAGTGTTGATTTTCAGATATGTTGGACTGTTCCTAGATGGAATAGGAGGCTTCATTTTTGAGAAACTAGGCTGGCTCAGTGAAAACTCCCTTCCCAGCTTTATCCCAGATTCTTGTGTTACCCCAAACAAGCCACTTAACCCTTTCTCATCTCCTCCACAACTTCCCTTGTGTACAATGAGATTAATAATTTTATCTTGTGGAGGCCTCAGCCAGGTTTCCATGGAATAAAGAACCCAGCCATGGGCTCCACGGAGTGCTGTGGTAGGACTTGTCTGTATCGAGAGAAGAGATTCCCATTAGGTCTGGCCTTAGCTATCTCCATGTGTGGGGTGCCTAACCCAGAAACTTGGAATGGTTTGGATCAGAAGGGACCGTAAAGATCAACAAATTCCACAGCCTCCAGCATGGTGGGCCTTATTTTAATACAAATAATAAATTACAAATGATGCACCTCCTTTTGGATCAGTGTCAATCCAAGTTTCTCTTCTAGTGGAAGCTGGAACACATTTTAAAGCAGCGGACAACAGGTGATATTTTTTAAAAATGTGCAGAGAAGGGGTAAAAAGATCTCTTCAGTGCTTCAGAGCTGCTCTGACAAATAGAGGCTTTAAAGATGTTTTGTCTGAAGCAAAATTTCCCACTGTGATGAGGAGTGGGATGTGGAGTGGCCTTTCTCAGCTGAGATCAATAGCACTGCTTTTTGGCCTCTCCCTCTCTCCCCTTCTGCCCTGGCATGCTGAAGATTGACAGAGAAGCTGGACTTGTGCTTAGGAGGGGAATTGGTGCTCAAGGGAGCACAGGTCTGTTTATTCCTTCAGCTCCAAGGAAACTTTTACCTTTTTAGGGGCAACCACAAGTGAGAGCAGCTGGAGTTTCCAAGGCTCCCTGGCCACTCAGATGCTTTTCTGAGTCACTTTGGGGCAATCCCCCGGTCTGAATGAGGAGACAACTGTCCTGTGCCTGCAGTGGGACAGAGAAACTCCTCCAGGTGATTCAGATTGTGTAGGCTCCCCACTGATTACGGGACTTGTCTCCTAATTAGTTTGCCGCAGCCTCTCCTTATTCTATAGCAATTCCTTTCAAACCCCTCTATTTCAGTGTTTCCAACTGTAGCAGCTTCAGCTTTCAAATCTGGGTGACTAGAGATGAGTATCAATCACCCAGTTTAAGTTTTCAGTGCCCCTTGGGTCACTCAGTGTACATCTGGGAGAGGAAATGACCCTCGTGTATTTTGTTATGAAAGGGTTATAAATAATGGCCTAATTTTTTCTAAACCTACAGCACTCAGTACAATTCACATTTTGCATTCTGTGGACAGATTTTCCTGTGACAGATTTTTCTAGAGGTAGGTCTGCCCTGACACACCTTGCTGAGTTTGCTCAGTTTTGATACGACTCTGAGATATTTCTGTAGATGACAAATTCACGTCTCCTGTTGAACTAATTAGAATAATGGAATGGTTTGAGTTAGAAGGAACCTTAAATCTCATTTCATTCCAACCCTCTGCCGTGGGCAGGGACCCCTCCCGCTATCCCATGTTTCTCCAAGCCCCGTCCAACCTTGGACACTTCCAGGGATGAGGCAGACTCAGCTTCTCTGGGAAACCTGTGCCAGGACCTCACCACCCTCACAGGGGAGAACTTCTTCCTGATATCCAATCTAAATCTCTTCTCACATAGTTTAAAGCCATTTCTCCTTGTTCTATCAGTAGCTATTTGTATCCTATCACTACTTAGGACTGGGTGAAACCAGATAGATAAGTGACATATCATCCAACACAGATTTATGAAATGTTTTGTGTTGGAGGCCATGAGAAATAAAATTTATACTGTTTTTTCTCAAGAGTGGCATTGTAAACATCAGAATTATCTCATTCTTAATGGTTTTACCAGGTCCATACAAGACTGCAACTTCGCATCATGCTTCCAACAGGAAGCATAACCAGGGTCCTGGTGCCAAGATGTTCCCAATCTTAAAATTTGTGGTTAGTTCATTTTGAATTAATTTTCAAGTCCCTTGCATTTCTAGGCTGCACCATTCTGCTCTGCTCCATGTTTAAGGATGTTCTGCTAAGTCATTTAGTAAAGTGTTCAATTCTTGCTTTGCCTGCAACTTTTCGAGTCTAAAGGCTCTGTCCTTTAACATGAAGTCACTTCTGCTTTAGAACTCAAGATGTGGGGTTTTTTTTCCAAATTGTGCTTAGTTAATTATTAAAAATGAGTTCAATAATGAAGGAGTTATACAGATTCATCTATTTTTAAGCATTTGGAGTATTTCTGCTCACCGTACATTTTGGGGGAAGAAATAATTTAAATACACCACAGCTGTTGGTCTTTTAAACCTTTTCCTCTCAAACAGGTAATTTATTTACCTGTTGCATAGCCCAAACCCAGGCACTGAAGGTTATTTTATGAACGTTTTGCGTTTTATCCAAAATAGTTTGTTTTCAAGGGGAGTATATCATAGTTAGGGCAAAGAAGCCTCACTTATGGTCCCTTATTGACACCAGAAAGGTATCACTGGATCACTGACCATATCTTGTGTGTCACTCGTGCTGCTGGAAGTAAAGGAGATTCTGACCTGGAGGTGCTTTATGTGGGAATATAAATGGGAAGCAAGGAAATGGGTAAATGCAGTGCTTGGGGAAATGGTTTGATGGTAGATCTGGAAGTGCTGAGTTAATGGTTGGACTTGATGGTCTTAGAGGTCTTTTTTAATCCTCATGGTTTCATGATTCTATGAAAGTGGAATCTACTAAGCTTGTTTATTTTGGTTTTCCCTAACAAAAATATATTGAATTTATTGGAAACTGGAAGTAGATTTTTAACGTGCAGCGAAATATCCCACCCCCCTTTGAATCATCAGGAAAAACCTCACCTAAAACATGAAAAAAAAGGTAAAACAAACTGTGGAATGGGAGACAGAGAGATGAGCATCGTAAGAAGAGAAAACAGGAAAAAGTTAAAAAAGGAGATGGGGGAATGTTTGGATTCTTTGAATATTCTCTTAGAAGAAAAAAAACCCCACAACTGAGAACATTTTCCTAAAAATTTTTGAGTCAGAGCTCAGAAGTGGAAAAAAGCCTGAAAAAAGCCTTTTCCATTGGAGCATGTTTTGAATGCAGAATGGCGTTTCCCAGTTCTCAATGACAAGAGTTGCTGCCCAGCAGTGCTGCTGTAGTGTGCGTGTGACAGATGCACTCCACAGGGGTCAGTTGTGTGTCTGGACACAGAAGCACAAGAACACAAATGAACACAGTCACACAAATCAACACCATAAACAAAATGTCCAGAGCTGGAGAGAAATTGTACGGCGCTCCACATGCAGATGGCTGCTGCCACTCGTTGGCTTTTATGCCAGTCCTAAAAATTCATGAGAATCACTGAGTGGAAGAAGGTAAATGAATAAAGATGAAGAGAATGCTGCTGGTAAAAGAATGCCCATGGGCTGATATCAAGAGGGGGTTTTTTTGAGCTGTGTTGAGGATGTGGTGGTCTTTGATGACTGTGCCCGTGAATGGTGGAAGGTGGGTTTTGGCTACGTCTGCATTAGAAAAGGGTGTCCCTATAGAAGGCCCTATAGAAGAGTGGCCCTACAGAAGCAGAACTGTAGGGTGAACGATGTAGGTGCTGAAGATGCAGGGTCCATGTGTTTTGGGGGCTACTACAGAGTCATTCCAGTCAGGTTCCATTTGCACTTCCAAGGATCCTAAGTGTCCTACTGCATTTCAGCTCCTGCACTGGTTTCATAGAACCCCGGGATGAGTCAGGTTGGAAGGGACCACAGGGGGTCACCTGGTCCCACCTCCCTGCTCCAGCAGGCTCACCCCAGAGCACAGGGCACGGGATTGTGTCCAGACAGCTCTGGAATATCCCCAGTGAGAGAGATTCCACACCCTCTCTGGACAATCTGTTCAGTGCTCAGTCACTGCACAGGAAAGTTCCTCCTCATGTCCAGGTGAAACTTCCTGGGATCAGTTCCTGCTCATTTCTCTTGGCCCATTGCTGGGTCCCCCAGAGCAGAGCCTGGGCCCTGCTCTGAGCCCTGCCTACAGACAGGGACACCCAAGGATGAGGGCCCCTCTCAGCTGTGTCTCCTCTCGAGGCTGAACAGCCCCAGCTCCCTCAGCCTTTCCTCATCAAGGAGATGCTCCAGTCCCTTCATCATCTTTGTCACCCTGCGCTGGACATGCTCCAGGAGCTCCATGTCTCTCTTGTCCTGAGGAGCCCAGAACTGGACACAGCCCTCCAGATGTGCCTCACAGGACTGAGCTGAAGAGCAGGAGATCTGTTTGATGCCTTCCAAAACAGGTTGTAATATGAACTGAAACGCCTTAAGTGAAGGATGTCTGGGAAATTTTCTGGGAAATTTTTACAATATATGTACTCTTTTTTTAAGATAAAAGAGTATAAAGATTTGATTCTTCCTTCTCTGATTCTGTTGTGAATTTATTTTCTTGGAGGCACTACTTCTTATTTCCATCTTCATTACGTAAATAGTTGGGACACTAGAGTATAGGTAATGAGGATGCAGGGGTATAAGGAACAAGAAAGCGAAACAGGATATGGACAGAGAAGTTTGCTTAAAATAATTTGAAAATGATTTATTGGATGCAACCTCTGCACTCAGTGATTTCTGCTGTTATTACTTTCCTGCAGTACAACCAGGGAGGACAGTAACTTGCTGTGGGCTAAAGATAAATGATGATCTACTGGAAGGGAGGGAAGGAAAAGTATTCTAAAGGGGGGTTTATGAGGCACACACTCTCCCCTGATGGTGTTCAGTGTGCTGGACCTCACTGGACCAATCTGTTCCAAAGCCTGCTAGGAAAAAGAAATGTCAAAAGTTAAAGCAAACTTCATTAAGTGAAGAAAGGAGGGTAATAAGGCAAAGTTTTTCATTGCTGGGGCTTGTTATACACAGATTTCATAGAATCATCGAATTATTGAATGGTTTTGGTCAGAAGGAACCTTAAAGACTACATCATTCCACCCTCCTGCCATGGGCAGAGGCACCTTCCATTAGACCAGGCTGCTCCAAGCCCCATCCAACCTGGCCTTGAACCAGGAGCATTCTGCTCCTGTTTGTTTGTTTGTTGGTTTGTTAAGTTGATTGACTCGCTTTTTAACTTTTTTTCCTCGTTCTTTTCAGGCTGGATGTCCAAAGTAGTTTACACACACTTGAAATCATCAGCTAATGTTAGTGACACACAATTAGTGCTCCAGGAGCCTGTTGATTGGCAGCCTGGCGATGAAATCCTTGTGGGAAGTTCAGGCCTTGGAAATGCACAGCAGCGGGAAGAAGTGGCTGTTATTCAGTCTGTGAACAACACAGAGCTGCACCTTAGATCACCACTCAGGTATCCTTTCAAGAGATTTTTATAGCAGAGAGCTAAACAAGGAGAAAATTTGATCAAAGTCAGGATTTGCCGCTCCCTGTGGGACATAATAACTATATAAATCCCTTTAACAAAGGTGGCCAGAGATATTTCAGTTCCTCATTCCCCCTAAAGGTAGTGGACATTCAATTCTGAATGTTTAAATTCTATGTTTAAATTCTCTATCATGCCCTTGAACTCAGAAAACCTTTGAAGCAGAAAACACTGATGGCCAGTAAAGTCCAGTGGGGTCAGTATAGGAATGACAAAGAAATTTCCTACATAGTTCATTTCTTGAGAAAGAGCATTTTTTTCACAAGAAATGTTTGATTTTTTTAAAAAAAAATTCCACTCTTCTTGACTGTTTTTTTAAAGTAATATATTCAAAGTTAATTTTTTCACTGTGGAAATCTGCTTCCTTATTTCCAGTGAGTGGTAATTTCACTGCCTTATACTCTCTTCATCTCCTGTGCATGGAGATCTTGGACAAACTGAAAACTGTACTTCTGACCATCTCCAGTGTTGAAACACATTATCTATCTAGAGGCAACCTAACTCCAGTGCCCAGGAAGATTAAGGGTATTATTTTCAGGAATGATTGGGGCTTGAGGAAAAAAGTCCTGATGGTTTTCACCCAAACATGTTTTGGGAAGAGAATTCAGAGGCTGAAATATTTTGTTGTAAATATCATAGAATCATAGAACATCCTAAATTGGAAGGGACCCCCAAGGATCACTGAATCCAGTTCTTGGCCCTTCATAAGGCAATCCCAAAATCTCCACCGTGTGCCTAAAAGTGTTGTCCAAATGCTTTTTGAGCTCTGGCAGCCTTGGGGCTGTCACCACTTCCCTGGGGGGCCTGTTCCAACGCCCAACACCCTCTGCATGAAAAGCCTTTTCCTAATAATACAATATAATATAATATTATATACAATCTAAGGAAGGTTTGAGCCCTTGTGAGACAAAAAGATGAAAACAAACATCAAACAAGGAAAAGCCTATCCAGCACTGGATGTGCCACTGTCCCTAGCGAGAAAAGGGCTGAAACCAGCTCTGAATTTGGG
Organism: Falcunculus frontatus; assembly: GCA_013398115.1. Taxonomy (NCBI): domain Eukaryota; kingdom Metazoa; phylum Chordata; class Aves; order Passeriformes; genus Falcunculus; species Falcunculus frontatus. The sequence goes on from VZRV01007593.1 coordinate 156,230, forward strand.
AGGTTATGGTCATAAACATAAATAACAAGAAATCATAAATGTAATTCTCTTCATCTGGCAGGTGCAGATGCTTTTGAGCCTTTATTTTTTATCTTTCCTTAGGTACCCCCACAGTGTTGGAGAGGGATGGGGGAATGGCCAAGGTCTGCCTTTGAGTGCTGTGGTGGCACTGCTCAGCAGAAGAGTTGTTGTTCAAGGAAATGTCACGCTGGAGAGGATGTCCCACCTCAGGCAGTGTGTAAATGCAGGTGAGGAGGTCTTTTCTCACAGAAATGTGCTGAGGAGGAAAACTGTCCCGTTAAAATCCCGTTGTGGCAGCATCACTCTGTATTAGAACTCTTTCTTCCTGGGATAACTTTGAGACATTCCAATGCCAGGAAAGAGAGTTTGTCTTTCCAAACATTGTTTGACATTGAAGTGTGAAGTCTTGGGAGTTGAACTGCACTTCATTGTAATATCTCAGATGTATTACTTTCACATTGTTGTTTCAAGCCATCTTGGGAAAGACCCTTTAGTTTTGCCTGAGCCTAAGGGTGTAGAAAAGAAAGTATCTTCTGAAAACATGTTTCAGTGTACATAACATATTAAATTTTTAATTGTGTTTACTATTTAGTCACTTTAAGAAGAAGGAAAAACAAAACAGCTCAATGCTGTTTGTACTCTTTAGCGTAAAATATTGAGACGTTGTTTAGTGTTTAGGGATGCCAAGGAAAAAATAACAGGTGATTCATAAAGTATCACTGGTGAAAAAATGTTAAATATCTCAGTTCTCCTTTAGTTTTACCTGTATGAAATGCCATGGAATTTGACAGGTGGATTCCTGATTTACACCATCTATTCAGGAAGCAGAATCAGACACAGTGATTATAATGTGAGGAGGGTTAGGTTATCTGGCAACCCAGGTGTAAGATTTCCTTTAAAAAAAAGTGCCTTGGGCTTTCAGACTGTGACACAAGACTTCATTTGATATCCAGCAGCCAACTGCTTATATTACTCATGGATTTATGGTCCATTTTGTGTGGAACTCATAAATATAGTCTCTGAAATGTGCTAACCGTTTGAGGTTTTTATTTGAGTTAAAGGATAGGAGGATTTCTCAGAGGAGTCACCAGAAGAGGAGTGAGCAGTGTTTTTTTGTGGTTAATTTACCTTCTGTAAAAGAAAAATGAGCATTACAGGGCATCAGCAGGCAGTGCTGGAATTTGAGATCCTCTCTGCTCCTCCACTGAGTAAGTCCAAGTAACACATTCATAGCCTGAATCTCCTCATACCAAAATATCTCACACCCTTGGAAGGGTGTCTTTCAGGAATTTTACCCAGTCCTATGAACTACTTTTCTTGTCATATCATGGAATCCAAGAATGGTTGGGTTGGAAGGGAAGTTAAAGATCATCTCCTTTCACCGCCTGCCATGGGCAGGGACCCCTTCCACTATCCCAGGCCGCTCCAAGCCCTGTCCAACCTGGCCTTGGACACTTCCAGGGATCCAGGGGCAGCCACAGCTTCTCTGGGCGACCTGTGCCAGGGCCTCCCCACCCTCACAAGGAAGAATTTCTCCCTTATCTCCACTCTTGTCTTGAAACTGTGCGTAGTAACAGTTCCCCATCCATCTGCAGGGAGAGCCAGGAGAGCAAAGTTTAAAAAAAACCCCAAAATGTCTCATTTCAGTTTGGTTCTGTACATCCAAGCCCAATTTCCTTTTAAAGAACCTTACCCAAGGTAAATCAATGTTGAATCCCTCTTCCTCATGCATACAATTATCTAAAACTAACTCCAAGGAACATTCCAAAACATAAAACTACATCTTCCTGCTTGTTTTGTTATATTTCCCTCCAAAGTGTCCAGACTTTTAGAGGAAGAACCATGACAGTATTTCAAGGGAGCATCAAAAATGTTTGCCTGTGTTGTCTTTGGGCCCATGTTTCAGATCCCTGCTGGAGGTGGAATCTCACTGGGTCAGTGGGGAGGATCTCCCTCCGCACATCCCACCCCATGGAAAGGGTGCCACTCACAGCTCCCACTGGGTTATGTCCTAGGTCACTCCAGGTGTCTGTACAAGAGAAGTGAGAGGCAGCTGGGCTCTCGGGACCTGGGAGCCATCGTGGTTGTGGAGGCCTTCCGGGGAGAGGCGAGTCGGCTCCAGCTGGAGGGAGTCCAATTCCGCCACGTGGGCCAAGTGTTCCGGCATCCCTGCAGTGCCCTGACTGTTACTGGCAACACCTGGATGGCAGGTGAGTTGGCTGCACTGGAGGTGTCCACCTTCTCCTACCCAAAGCTGGGGCAAGCATCCTCAAAAAGTGCTTGGCTCTTGGGTCAGTTGACAAATCGGATTGTTAAATGTGAAAAAAACCCCTCACCTTTAATCTAAGCCCAAGTGATGGAGTGGTTTCACCTGCTTCAGTTCCTTTTTATCTCTGCTTCTTCCTAAAATAATGTTTTGTTTTTATGCTATATTGCTCTTTTGATGTAGAAGAGAGCAACTCTGGAAATGAGTGCATTAACACACTATGAGGGAGCCCAAAAGTGACTCAGAGCTGCCTGGTTGGAGGGGCCAAAATTTAGTTTCATTGCCCAGAGGTTGAGGAACATATTAAGTTCTTTTGACTTTGTCACTGTTAAGTGCCAAATTCATCTCTGTGGAAGTGGCAGTGAAGGCTCTGAAGACTGGTGGTGGTAGGAGCAAATCAGGTGGGCTCAAAGAATGTTTTAAAGGTGCTGGATGGATTTTTCCCCTGCTAAGCTGTACTTGCACCTCTCACAGCATCATAGAATAGTTCGGTTTGGTTTGGAAGGAACCTGAAAAATCATCTAATTCCAATCATCTAATTCTAATGTCCTGTCTCTGCCATGGACAGGGACAACTGTTTCCTGTGCCATCTTCATCACTGAGTGAGGGTCAGGGCTTCCTGCAGAAGGCAGCACTGGCCAGGATCTGGATGATGGGAAGGTCACCATGCCTGGCTGGAGAAGGGGTATAAAATACCTGCCCTCAGCCTGCAGAGTGATTTTTGCTCACAGCATTCATTTCTTTCCAGGTTCTTACATCCGTGGCTGTTGTGTTTTGGACTCCTTTGGCCAAGGCCTCCGTCTGACTGGGATCTCCAACCTCAGTGTGGACAGCAATGTTTTCTACAATATTTCAGGCCATGGGCTTCTCCTGGGTAAGTGAAGAAGGCAGACATCTACATTACATGCAACAGCAACTTGTGCTGGTTCCCATTTGCACAAAAATGCCTTTGGAGGAAAGAGTAGCAGACCCTCAAGTGCACTCTGAGAACTTTAATCACATCTTCTGCATTTTCTGGTGTCAGTGAGTTTGGGATAAATCTCCCACAATTCCACACACAACTCCTAGCAGCTACTTCCGTTTGACCAGCTCTCTTTCTTCAGGTCAGTCTTCACTTGATCTGGATCCTTTGTTTTTCAGTGCACAAAAAGTAGATTTTTTTTTTAGGGGATTGATTCAGCTGTCTTTGGAAAAGTGCCATTATGCAATATTTAAGACCCCAGCTCAGTGGAGCATTTAAGAGCATATTACCTTTAACTTCAGTCATTTGCTGTTGAAGATAATGGAATGAAAGCATATGTTAAAAGTTAACCAGAGGATTTAGCACTTAAATAAATCGGAGCTTGGAGCAACAAAAATGTTAAACAACAAAATATTTCTCCTAACTAACCATCAGGAGACTGACTTGCAGCATCTTCTGCTGGGATCTCATGTTGCCTGAATACCTAAAGATATAGAGCAATTTTTGTTTTCCATAAGAGATGGATAAAAATGACCAATTATGAGGTAAACAGAGGGGAAAAAGCCTTCAGTTCTGATCCTGCAGTTTCCCACACACAGTGAGTCCCTGTGCTGGGTGCTGTACATAAACATAATGAGGAATGATATATCATGATTTAAACAGGGGAGATTATAAACCCAATGTGGTTGTAGACATCTTGCACATGAAGAGAGCTGGCTCAGAGAGATGCAAGGACTTGCCCAAGGTGATGTAGAGAGTCTTTGGAGCCATGGGGAAGCAGAGCAGGACCTCTAAGCTGCTGGCATCCCCTGGCTCACTCATACTGGGAGCTGTGTCTGAGTTAAAGGACTCAGAGCTGAGCTGAAGTTTCATCCTGAATTCACCTTATCCCTAAGATGCCTTTAATGGCTTTACTGTCAGTGGCTCCAGAGGGACTGATGGTTAAACTTATATATCATTTTGTTGCTTGTGAAGAAATATTTATTGTAGCTGGGTCTTTGCAGCTCCGGAATTGGACTGTGTCAGTGATTTCACCTAAAATCCTTATTTTCAGAGGGTTTGCAAGATTGCCACAAAAAGTCACTCTAGGCTTAAAGCTTGGAAAGCTCAGGTCTAAGCTTGGAAAGAAAAACCTCAAAAACCTGTATGGCTGTCAAAAGGACTTCTTTAGGATCCTGTTTGTGCTCTGGTAGTTGCATTGTTTGTAACACATACAGCCTGGAAAAGAAATATTTTCCTAAATGGATCTTGTTCCAAAAATTGAGAAAGGCTCAAAAGACGGAAGGCTAAAAGTATTTATTGTTACTCCCAAAACCAAAGAGCACAGGTTTTCTTGTGAAGTGGCTTATGTTTGGGGTAGTAATGATTCAGGAAGGGATCTGTATTATGAATAGAACTTGTGCAGGTGTATTTAAAGATAATAACTTCTGTTGGATAAACAAAACTAAACGGATGTGATTTGCTGCTGATGTAGGCCAGAGAGAATGGCTTATGCATAGATTCCACACAAGATTCCACTTTGAATTCTGCTTCCAAAAGAGTAGCAGGGCTGGTCATAGAATCACAGAGTCATTAAGGCTCGAAGACACCATCAAGGTCATTGAGTTCAACCATTAGACTGTCCCTGCCAAGCCCACCACTAAACCATGTCCCCAAGTGCCACATCTCCATGGCTGCGAACACTTCCAGGGATGGTGACTCTACCACTTCCCTGGGCAGTCTTTTCCAATGCCTGACTGCCCTTTAGGTGAAGAAATCTTTCCTGACATCCAACCTAAACCTCCGCTGGGGCAACTTGAGGCCATTTCCCCTTATCCTATCGATGTGTCCTTATTTAGACTTGGCTTGTATGGGACTGTCCACTTCTTGCCATTTGGTGGCCCATTTCTTTACGATGTAGTTTAAAAGATGCTTCTTTCGTTTTCTTCCTACTGCTATGCTGTAACTAGATCTGGGATGCCCCAGGAGACTGAGTTGTCTGATCAATTGGTTGACTGATTTTTTCCTTTCTCTTCTCCTGCTCCATTGCTTAGGGGGGCAGCACCCCATTTTGTACAGAGTTGCACGAGGTGTTTCTCAGCCTGTTTAGAAATTTTCTTACATGTAAGGAGGGCAGTGAGTGGAGACAGGAGATAAAGTCTTGAATTCTAGTACGGTCAGGAGCATGCCTATGTGTGCCTAAGTGAGCCATTTTCCTGCTCTGAACCACTCTGAATCTCTTTTCCCAACAGTAAATCTTCTTTAAAATACACATTTTATTTATATTTACCACAAACTTGCGGTGCAGAACATATGACTTTTGGTGTAGCCACATATAATACCTGGTACAGGGAAATAGATGTGAATATAAGACCTGGATTGTGTACATTGAAATGACAATCATGGTAATAGAGGGTTTCCAGCTGTATGTCCATTTATGGTTATTTTTTTTCCTTCCTCTTTATTTTTTACCTTTTTTTTTTTTCCTTCATATTTTTTTCTTTTAAAGGTGAAGGACTGGAAGAGGAGAACAGAGTCAGTAACAACCTAGTGATTGGCCTTTCTGGAACTGATGGTTTATCCAACATTGAGACACTGTCACCAGCAGGGATCTACATCAGGGCTCCTGCCAGCCACATCAGGGTAAGAAGTTCTGGTATAAGACATAACATTTCCTTTCTAATCAAAGATATCAGAATGACACAGAGCTTCATTTATCTGGGAGATCACACACACAGTATTTGCTTCTTGGCTGAGCTGTCAGAAACTGTGCTTGTGATGGGATATTGAAACAAGTGCATATTACAAAATAAATTACGTTCCTGGGTAAATTTATTGCTGAGAGTTTTGCTGTGTTTGAGTGGAATGGAATATTATAGTGAGATAATTCATCCTGAGATACTTTAAAATGTTGTTTTATTTCACGATACTCACAGATTCAGAAAACTTGGAAAAAGTTTAGTCTCAGCTTCTCTAGAATTTCCGCCATTATTAAAAAACCCCTCAATTTTAATGGACAAATTACAAAACCACTAAAATTCAGCAACATCATTTACACCTCTGTCTAGATTTAAAGTCTCATTGAAAATACAGTTGAAGATTTTCATTCCAGGGTGAGAATGTGTTCCCTGTCCTATGAAAATGACATTGATTTTGAAAGAAATGAAGGTTCTCTATTCTAAATGGTAATAAACCACCAGGTTTTTAAAGAGCTAACAACTTAATACCCTCACATTAAAAAACTGAGCTCAGAAAAAATACTTTTATTCACTAATTCTCTGATGCTTTCTCTTAGTTCATACTCTTTTTTGGTCTTACATTTCAGAATAAAGAGTCACTTTTATGTGTTTCTTGGAAAAAAATATGATTTTCATCAACTTCAAACCACTTTTCCTTCCCAAATATTTTAAGGAATTACATTGAAACTGACCTTTCTTACCACACTTTCAGTAGTGAAAAATGCATATTTTCATTTTAAAAATAATCCTAACCTGTTCTATTGTTAACTCCCAGTAACTAAACCAATTACTGTTTGTGAAGACCTAATCACCCTTGGGGCTTCTGCTCCATGAGGAAAGATTTGCACCTAAATTTGAAGGTGAAAAAGACACCAATACATTTCCTGTGTTATTATGAAGACAGTAGCACTGAGGAATGAGGAGAGAACTTTTCTGCAATTCCCTCGATGGCGTATTTATCATTTTTAAGGCCATCAAATATGGTTTAAAAATACAACAACTAGGGAGGATCATGAGAATTTCATCTCCACTAAACACAGAGTTTTGTACTGTCATGCACTGACTTACCCTGGGGCTGTTCACTCCATCGCCAGTGGCTCAGCTTTTGAAAAGGTTTGCTGCAATTACCTCCACGGGTTCCTGGGAACTGGCTGTGCTGGGTTTTCGGCACATTTATTTATCCCTCTCTGTTCATGTGAGTTTACAGGTACAAAGCTGCAGCTGTGGCTGTGTACTCCAATATCAGGGGGTCCATTCTGCTCTCCAGAGATGTGCTGCTTCAGGCAGGGTAGCAGACGGCCCTCAAAGGGTTGCTGATAACCCTCATCATCTTCAGGAGTGGAATATTTGAGGTGTTGCAGCAGCAAAAGGAAAACACAAAGTTTCCCAGCTTAAAATTGTTATTAACTGTACTTACTGTGCAACAGGACCAAGCAGTGCTCAGGAAGACAGCAAAGTACAGGGATATTAAGAGAAAAAGTCACACTTCTCCCAAACAAAAGAACTGTGGACTTTTTCTTAGTGCAATAATGATCACTAAATTCAAGAGATGCTGGTCCAGCACCAGCATTATGATGTTACTGATTTTCAGCATCTTTTATCTGATCAAATGACAAATGACTCAAGCTTTTTGGGTATTTATAATCTTAATTTAATGGGGAAGTTTGAAGAATGTAATGGGAAAGACTCATCTTCCACCTCCCTGGTTCCCAGGCCAGGACATAGAATAGAAATTTTCCCAGTTTAGAATTTAATTTTAGGTGTTTGTCAGTCTTTGTGTTTATTTGTTTTGTGTTTTTTTTTTTTTGTTGTTGTTGTTTATTTTCAGATTTCCATCTTTCAGTTACTGGTTTTCAACTTATTGGTTGCAATCTTTAGGGCAGGGACTGCAGCTGAGACAGTCAGAGAGCTCTAGGTCCACACCGTGTAACATCTTCTGTGCAAGATGGGTTAAGCCTTTCCAAAGTGAGACCTGCAGTAATATTTTCATAACTACTCCATTTACTTGGGAGCCTGAATTTGCATTGGTGGCTGAAGAGCTTAAATTTCCTTGAAATTCAGTGGCATCCTAAACGGTGTGGAAATTGGGACAGAGCAGTCACTCAAAGCTGAGCCTACAAAGACTTTTGGAGACCCAATTCCCCCTGGTTTCCATTTGACTTAAGCTCTTAAGTGCACTGGTGAATCAGGCTGTTAGATGAAATTTTATACTCGGACACTGTGAGTGCAAACTGATTATTACAAGGTTAGTATAATTTTTTTTCTAAACGCAATTGTGTAAGCCCAGGTTATCACTTTTTAGAGTCATAGACAATCTCATTAGCAGGCTGGTTTCTTGCCTTTTAAATGCTATCAGCACAAGGAACTGAAGATGCTCCTCTGTGATATTGGCTTTTTTCTCACTGAAACATCCACCCTATGTCTTGGTTTTCTTTTTGTGTGAAGGAAAAATAATTTTAAATGTAGGTTTTTATCTTTTTCTCTTGGCTCTCTTGGGCCTAGTGAGTTTTGGCCTTTTTGTTGTTCCAATCCATAAACATTCAATGCCCTGAAATCCCAGAGCCAGCATGCGCTGCTCATGCACAGGAACATATGGACTGGGTTTAGGAAATCCAGCAAGAACCTCCCTTTCCTTTCTTGCCTCGGTGTTGAGCACTGGGAAATAGCTCAGATGAATGAACGGGGTGGAGCTCAGCCGGTGTCTCCGTGTCAGAGGAGTGACTGATTGTCACACTCTTGGTAAATGCATTTGTTTCCATGTCACCACAGCCAGCCGTTCTCCACGGCACCAAAGAGGTGAGGCTGCATCTGTTTGGCACCGTTTTCCCACCGTTTCATCCCTGCTGAGATCTTTTCCAAACCCTTTCCTGCAAAGTGGGCCCACACCGAAGCAGGCACACTGTGGGTACCACCCACATCCTGGCCAGCTCTGAAACTGTGGGAGTGGTGCTGTGAACACTGTCCAGAGCTTTAATGTCGTCCTGAAGGTCAACAGTTTGAGTCCCAGCTATCTAAAAGAAATTCATGAAATATTTACACAAGCAGAGTTGTACGGTTAAGAGACACTTAAACCGTCAGCCACTTGATTTTACTGACTTGCAGTGCATACCTCCAGGTATTTGGCATGCTCAGAGAGGTAATTTCTCTCTGGAATTTTGGTTACACGGACATTCGTAATATACTGACTTCCACAAAGAATTGATTTCCACACAAAATTCCCTGCTTGCCTAAAACCCCTGCCCTCCAGCCACGAGCTGGCTGAATAAATATTCAGGGGTTTTTTTCCTTATGAATCATCTGTAGAACGCACGATTGGAGTCACAAGTAAAATATCCTGGAAATGATGTGACTGGACTGCAGAAGTGTTTTGTTAAAGAAAAAGGGTCTGTGGCTGCACTTTGAGAAAAAGCAGCAGTTTTACCAGGGGATAGAGAAAGCAGGGCTTTGGGTCTCAGTACTTTATTCCTTGACAGATGTCAGAGATCAGGACTGCAGGGAGCACACTTGGATGGGTCAGAAGAAAGTAATTGGTATATGGAGGGTTTCACCTCTAGGTCACCAGGCTCAGCTTTGATTTGGACCATCAGGGACCAAAAGTCATTAGTATTTTAACACTGTCCGGTGACCTATGAATGGGAGTGGTGCTGTCAGACCCGATCTTAGAGAACAAGCCCTCCTTAGAGCTGCAAGAAAGGTCATCTTAGACCCCCCTTAGAGAGCCACATACCTCCAGAGAGCAATTAATTTTGTCTAAGGACAGACCAAAAGCATTGCCTTCTGCACATTCCTATGCCTGATTTTTTTTGCCTAGAAAGGGAGCCCAAGTTTACTGGCCTGAACTTCCAATTTTCACACACCTAAGGCAGGTGAGAGGGATCATGCACAGGTGCACACATGAAGACATCGCTATTTGGACGCCACCCAAACCCAGCTAGGTTTGGCTGCTCTCCAAATTAAGCTGGCAAGAGCAGGTTTTTTGTCCTAGAGTAGAAAAGTTCAGAACACACTGAATATAACTCATATAATCCACTTGCTGCAGATTCTGTAAGTACCAAACTTCTAATTCTATGGCCAATCAGCCCTTATATCCACTTATTTTTACCTCTTGCAACACAAGGAATGTAACCAAATGTAGAATTTAGAATGCAATTTCTTTAAGAGATATTAAATGACAATAACTTGCAGCACATCTTCCTCTGGTTATTCACTTACCTTGTTGAAAATAATCCAAACCGCATAATTTACCACAGGTGTAAGAAGGTTTAATGGTCCAGTCACTGGCATATCCTGAAGATGTTGTTCTCTCCTTTCTCTTGACTTTTAGGAGTCTCATTTTCCATGAGAATATTTCCTTATCCCATGCTTGCTTTGGGAGATAAGAGAAATACCCAGACTGAGAAGGAAATCAATAAACTGATTAGTTTGTGAGTTACCTTTCCTTCCTCACATTTCTTTCTTATACAGAAAGGATTTTATAGATGTGAGATTTCCACACATTTTTTTTCTTACCTACTTCTTGAAGAATTGTGACACCGCCATTATTCTGTCGTTTGTCTCTATCGCTTGGCCAACCCTCCTTGTCTGGATTAAAAACTGGTATTTTTAAGACTGGCCCAAGGTCAGAGCGAAAACAGGACAAGACTGGGGACACAGAAACAAGGTACCAGTTCCTACCGGTCAGTTAACCAAAATTTGAATGGACTTCAGCTGGGATTTTCATTTGTGTGTTTCTTGAGTTGATTTTAATTTCCAGAAATCTGTGGTAACATTTTTTTCACAGTCACGTGTTTCTCTCTACAGGGTAACACAGTGTATGGTGCTGGGTATGGCTATTTCTTTCATCTCTCCCCTGAGGGACCATCCAAAGTGCCTCTCCTGTCCTTCAGTGAGAACACAGCTCACTCCTGCACAAGGTACTGGGGGAGTTTGGTTAAAGAGATTTTCCTTCAGCGAATGGTTGTGCCAACCATAATTGCAGTGGTGGGCAGAAAAGGCTTTGCCCCTCTTTTCAGGACTTTTCCCCCCAGTTTTGCACCCCCTCAGGTCCTCCTCTCTTGCAAGCAGAGGTGTCTGGAGCGGGGCAGAATTGATGTGGAAGGTGTCCCTGTGCCTGGCATGGGGATGGAATGAGACCATCGCTAAGGTCCCTTCCGACACAAACCATTCCATGATTCCATGGTTTGGTGACATTTCATGCAACAATTGTTCCTGTAGTATCCAGGACCAGCTATTGACAAGAGCATTAGCCAGTACTTCCATAAAACAGAAAGAGTATTAAAAAATGACGTTGTACTGAAAATCAGTGGATGGAGTGACCTGAATTTTGAGTTAATCTGGATATTAATCTGGATTTAAAATCTCTGAGAACGTCAAACTAAGTGCTGCATTCAGGAATTCATAGGTTTGGGCTGTACTCCAAGTTAGCTGAATCCAAGATAAAGAAAAGCCTTATCTGTCCAGATTCATGTCAGGCTTATCTGAAGGTGAAGCTGGCTGAAACTCCCTCATGGGAGGGTGTTTTGTAGTGAGAACCTCTCAGTCACACTGCACACTCCTTTTTAGCCCTGCTGTGGCTAACACTGAAAATACTTGAAAAAAATTTGAAGTCATTATTGGATGCCTAAAATAGTCCAACATCTTTTGGCTTTGGTTTTAAGAAATAAAGTTTCATGCAGAAAACTGTGACAGATTTAATACTTCAGATATCAAAACACTGAATAGAACAATCTGCTCATCAGTACATGCACTGTAAAGGAAGAGACTCCATGGCTTTCTCTCCTAAACAGGCGTGGGTTGCTCGTGTACCCAGAGTATTTGCCAGAAAGTCGTGTTCAGTTCAGCAACTTCACAGCCTGGAGCTGCCACGGGGGAGCACAGGTATGTTTGTCCCCACTGCCTTCTGTGATGCTCAGGATCTTTCCCAGCATCTCACCTCCCCACTGACTTCATTTTTAAGGCTGCAAATAGACCGCAGTCATAGTAAAGTTCTTGTGCCTGTGTGCATGGCCCTCATCTGGAGGCTCCTGTTTTAGTGAAAGAGACAGAAACCTGATTTGTGTGAATTCTTTTTGCTGATTCAGTGTGGAATCAGTTTTCTCGGTGCTCCTTTCACCAGTAGCTGGTGTCCTCTGTAATCATCTACCATCTGTTTGCCACTATAATAATGGAATCACAGAATGGTTTGGGTTGGAAGAGACCTTAAAGACCATCTCATTCCAACCCCTATGCCATGGGCAAGGACACCTTCCACTAGATCATGTTGCCAAATAAAAAATCCTCTGAGTGGATCTGAGCTGTTCATGAAGATTACAGCTGGTAGAAGATCTGTTGCCTTTATAGAACTGATAGTTTCCATGGGATTTTTCTTCATTCTTGTTAAAATTTTGCACGCTTTATTTATTTGAAATTGTCTAGCTTCATCTCCAGTTAATATGGCTCACTATTAATTAATATGATTTTTAAAAGCCACACCACCCTTTAGTATGTGATACTTTTTCCCCATACTTGGAGTTTGGAGCCTGTGATCCTATTAATTCCTGTCTGATGACCTGAACAGTTTGTATGTGTTTCTCTGTAAGGAATGTTTCATAGCCTCAGCCATCCCTGTGACTTTCCTCTGAAGGTGTCCGATTTTCAGTGTGATTTTTCAGGCTGATGTGTTCTCTTTCTGGAAGGTTATTTGTGTGAAAAGAAATAAAACAAAAGGGTGTTTTGCAGGTTTCTTGTTGTTATTGTTATTGTTGTCGTAGTTTTTTTTCTCTGCCTACCTTGTAATTTTTGTATGTGACTGACCTAGAACACACAAATAATTAAGTTTATTCTGCTTCTTTCCATGGGTTCCATCCAGAAACTGTCTTCTTTCTTTTAGGTGCCCCATCCCTGGAAGTGTTTAAGGCCAGGTTGGATGGGGCTTGGATCAATCTGGGATAGTGGAATATGTCCCTGCCCATGGCAGGGGGTTGGAACGAGATGGTCTTTAAGGTTCCTTCTAACCCAAACCGTACAATGACTTGATGATGATGATCATTCCTTTATTTTCCTTTTATGTAGATTTTCAGTAGCAGGAACCTTGAACTCCAGCATTTCTGGATTTCTGCATGCACAGACTTTGGCATTGACATTGTGGAAAACCTGGGAAACACCTCTGTGTCTGATAGTGTTTTAAATGGACACCTTGGGCAAAAGGTAAGAACTGCACGAAATATTTCAATGTTTCTTGGCTCGAACAGCAGCACTTCAGTAGGAGTTTGGAGAAACAAGAAAGCGATCTGGAGAACAGCCCCTGCTCCATGGCAGCTTGGGGAAAGCTTGGGTTTTGAATAGGTTGTAAAGGGAACGGCCTCAAGTTGCACCAGAGGAGGTTTAGACTGGATTTTGGGGAAAATTTCTTCTCTGAAAGGTTTTCAAGTGTTGAAACAGGCTGCCTAGGGCAGTATTGGAATCACTTGGAGGGTTTTAAAAGCCATGTAAATGTGACACTTGGGGACAATGTTTAGCGTTGGCCTTGGCAGTGCTGGGTTGGTGGATGGACTCCATGGTCTCAGGGGGCTTTTCCAACCGAAACAGCTCTAGGGTTCTATCATTATTTTTTTCCAAACATCTTTTCACTTCAGCATGGAAGTTTTAAAGTTTTTTAAACAAATTTGAAACAAGGACTCTAGTTTTTCTATTTTCATCAGAAACTATTAAAAGATTTCACACTCTAAGGCATAACGCTGTATATTCTTTCTAAAACAACATTCCAAAGTGAAAGCAAAATCACAAACACAAAAAGTTGAAGGATCTTAGCAAGACAAGCGCAAATGTTTTTTCCTACTCATATCTTTTCCCAGGTTTGATACGGTCTCAGAAAAATCTTAGAATTTCACCAAATCTGACTTTTTGACAGAAATCATTATTTTTGTTTAATCAAGCTTTTCTAACACAAATTCCTATATACCCTTTGTGTTTAACACCATTTAACAATGCACAAGTGGATTTAGTTTAGTGATTTGAGAATAATGAGGGGGAACATCAGCTTTGGTTTCTGTCCTAGTTAATCCTCTGCTCACTCTCAGCATCACTGGTCCACCTGGAACACAGAGTGTTACTTTTTTTACTTGAGAATGGAAGATACCGACAAAACATAATTTTATTTATGCAGTAAATATCATCTTCTTCCATTATTTCTTTAGGCATCTGGACAAAGTCCTTTGGGTGCTACCAGGTTGTTAACAGATTAATAACATTGATAACAATGGAATTTTAGTTACAACTGGCCACAGCTGCTTGTTCATGATTTTGAGGTCTTTTTTTCCTCCTCTGCTCAATCTTCTATTGTTGTTTATTAAATTAATTTTCTCTCTGACTGGCAGAAAAAAAGAGTTTTAAATGAATTTTCTTTAGAAGCTCACAGAAAGAAACCTCCTTACCAGATCTATTCCAAGTATACAGTTCAGATAAAATCCTGGCTTCACCTGTCCAACCTTGCAGTGTCCCAGTGATGTCCCAGTGAATTTCTCTGACACCGAGGGGTGGATGTCTTTGTTTTTGCTTTGCAGAATCCATGGAAGGACTCCAATGTTGCACTTGTTAAGAGATTTAGAGGCGCTCAGCTGTGCCTTGTTTCTTGCAGTACCTCAGGGGGGTGATTATCTTTGATTATCTCATGATAAGAGCCTCCTTGTCATAATTTACATCTTAATGTATGTAATTCTCTCTTTAATAATGATGTCTCTTTAATATCAATTAAAACTTTATGACATTAATTTAATGGGAACTTTGGATATTCCTCTCTGCTAGACCTTCCAATTTTTGGAAAAAAAGTGTTTTTTAAAACAAGATTGTTTTCTGGATATATCAGGGCATTGAAAAGTTGGGGCTTTGACCCATTGAAACATTAGTGGCAGGGCTAAATCCAGGACCTGTAAAAGCCAAATGAAAGATTTTGGTAACTTCCTAGACATTCAGCAAGCCTCTTCCACGCTCTCATAAAGCAACTCATTGTCTTTGTGAGGCCATTTGAGGAGAAGCATTTCTTCCTGGAAAAAGCAAGTGTCCTGAGACAGGTGACACACATAAGGGAGGAATTATTGTCTCCCACTGTTCTATTTGCTATTTGTTAAAAACAATTAATTAATTAAAAAATATAGAAAATCGGGTGGGATGGAAGAACCAGAAGAGTAAGCAAAAAGGCGATAGAGACTTTCTGAGCAATTTGTTACCAGAAACCAGGGATTTCTCCTTAGCAGTGACTTGGAAGAGGATGGTCCAAGGACCAGGCCCATCACTCCTGATGTTTTGGCCTCAGAATAAAAAAAGCTGATGGAACTACTGTCTCTTACAGAGACTGAAGACATCACCTTCTCTTTGAAGTAATAATCTACTTATAAAAGTACATTTAGTTCTACATTTTCAGTTGCAGAGATGTTTCCATACAGGGTGGATTTTTTTGATTAATTCTCTACTCTGGCTTTTGGGAGTTATTCTACAAGCATTTATTGGTCTCAAACAGTATCACAGACTCCTGCCAGCCATTCCTCCTGCAGGCTGCTCACTAACCTGAGTACATCTTTATTTCCAGCCTGTTTCCAAGATAATTTGGGAGAGGGTTGTACACTTCCCCTGTGTCATGGACTACAATCACCCCAAAATCCAGTTTGTCCACCGTGTTTTTTATCGCTTGTGGATTTTGCTCCTCCTTTCTGGTTCTTGTAGCTCTGATGGACCCTGAAGTCAACTGGGGGTTTTCAGAGAGCCTGGCTTAAGTGCTTCCCCATCCCAAATGACACAAAATGCCTTTGAATCTCAGTGCTCAGATTTTTCTTAGAACAAAAATAAGAATGATCACTTTTACAGAGTAGGAAAAATTCCCAACTGCTGGATAAAAAAGGTAAAGTAAAATGGGGCTGTAAAAATCCACTCACTGTGGCATTTAGGTGGATTCTTTCTCCCCAGGGAATGTACACTTTCCTCTCCCTTCACATATCCAATCTTAACTACTATGGAACAACTCAAGCAAAGGGCAACCAGCTTCCCTTGAAAGTGATGCTATCATCTGCTTCAAGTGGGGAATTAAATGGGTGTTTTTTTGTCAGAGTTTGCCAAACAATAGCTTAGATCTGTTCTTTAACCCCCACAACTATGGGCAATCACACTCTTGCATTCCCTGCTGCTGCATCCCGGATGCCCCATTTCTGGAAATGTTCATGGCCAGGTTAGACAGGACTTGGAACAACCTGGTCTTTTGGAAGGTGTCCCTGCCCATGGCAGGGGGTTAGAATGAGATGACTTTTAAGGTCCCTTCCAACGCAAACTAGTCTAGAATTCTATGGTTCACATGGTTATGCTTCCTTCATTCCTTCATTTCAGAATAGGACCTGTATGTCTGCAGGACTAAAGACTCCCAAAAGATACCAGCTTTTCATCTCCAACACAACTTTCAGGAACTTTGATGTGAACACTTGCACAGCAATCAGGACTTGTTCTGGCTGTTACCGAGGGCAGGGTGAGTCTGATTTATATTTATTTCTCAGGATTTCCAAGTCCCTGGCTTCCTCTCCCGTTACAAGTTCATCGTTTCCACAGATAACCACTGATAACTCCTCCACACGGGCTGAGATTTCAGGTTCTCCCCAGTCTTGCTGGATATGGCATCATCACTCAGTTGAAGGCACATATTGCATTTATTTTAAGACAAATGTAGCCTGATTTTTGCACTGATACAGTTTTCTTAGTGGGAACGGGTTTTATACACTGCCTTGTTTCTGCATCTTCATTTTGGGAGGTAAAATTTCAAGAATGATGATTTCTTTAAAAGCTGTGACATAACCTTGCAGAATTTCACCAAGCTGCTACCTCAGGCCAGCCTAAACCTGAGGTGAATTTGCCTAAGATGATGTGTAAACTAAGCATCCTTCCGAGCTTTGAAGAGGTACTCAAAGGCTCTTTGAAGAATATTCCAACTGCAATTGCCTCTTGTATTGTAATAAAATGTATTTATATATAAATGAAGACTGCCCTACAATAACACAGCAGAGAAAAAGACTTTGGGAGATGAGATCAAAGGACAGGAGGAATAGTAAAATCTGTCTTAGTCAGGTTAAAACTGGGAATAGGGCAGACAAATAGCAACCCATGTGGTGATGGACATGCCTGCCAAAGATGACTTGTTACAGTCCACAGGGCAATGATTTTCTGACATTTGTGTAAATATTAATGTGCTCAGAAACTTTATCCTGCATGAATATTAATCTTTTTTTTTGTAGATATCTGTGTTTCAGTGAAAATCCTCCAGACTCACTTTTCAGCCAAGGCTTTATTCTGCCAGGTGCTGCACGTATGCAGAAGGGTCAAGTATACCTACACAACATAAACAGTCCTCACCTCTAAAAAATTTACCTTCAAAAAAAGTCAGAAAGGGTCTATAAGAATCGTTGTCATGGGGTCTGTAATTTTGGCTGTGGGGCCTGTGAAGAAGTGTTTGGAGTCACTGAGGAGTTGCTGGTGGGACTACGAGCAGTACCTGGATCAGGCGAGTCTGACCCACAGGTCCTGTCACAACAGAGCACTGAATAAGTTCGGCCTAGCCATAGGACAGCAATAGCTATTCCTAAACCCACCTCTATTTATTTTCCCAGATCTCCCCATTTTGTTGACCCATCAGACATTTTTCCAAAGGCAAAGTGGAATGAAGTTGGTCTCTTTTCCTCCAAAGAATTCTTTTCAGGCCCACTACAGGAGATGACCATTCTGTTTTTCTGAAATACTGCTTGTCACCCACAGGTGGGTTTACAGTGACAGCTCAACATCTGACCTTCACCAACTCCCCTTTCCAAGTGTCCTTCCCCTTTCCTCACTCTGCTGTCCTTGAGGATCTTGACGGCTCCACCACAGGACAGAAGGGCAGTCACATCCTGCCTTCCACAGATATCCTGGTGGCATCTTGCACAGCCAGTGCCAACTTCAGCCAAGCTTCTGGTGGCAGTGTTTGTGACAGTGACCTTGTTTTCCACCGTATGGCTCTTCATTTGTAAGTAATTGTCCCACCTCCCAAAATTCAGCATGGGCTTTGCTTCTATGTGTTATTCTGAGATTGCTGCTGGGTCTGAACTCAGTCCCAGGACTGCCGCCTCTCTTCTGGGTCCTAAACTAGGGCTAAAGCCTGAGCAGTGGCACCTCTTAATCCCCTGTGCTATCTCCCATGGCCTGTCACTCCATGGCAGAAGGACAAGGATCTGCTGGAGGTGCTGTGTCACTGAAGTATTTGATTGCTTGGGAAATCTGAAGCATCTCTGATAATAATCCAGTCCTGGGGTACAGGCAGGGCGTTCCCATCAGCTTTAGTGGCTATGCAGCTCCCAGTTCCGTCCCAGTTCACTTGTCTTCCCAAGCTGGAATTTTCCCTGCCTTTGAGCAGCTAGCAGTCAAGGGGATCCAGTGGAGAAACATTGTTCAGCCAAGAACTGACACCACTTCTCTTACCCCTTGGAGGACACTTGCAAATTTCTAACACAAGAGTAAAAAAGACTTTTAGTGATTTTAAGACCACTCCTGCTTTTCTTCCTGTGCTCATCTTCCCTTCCCAGTCTCCTGCTCAGCATTTCACTTTCCTTTTGAAGTACAAATCTGAACAATTACCCATTTTTTGCTGTCTCAGGTTAGTAGTACACAGGCAGAAATCTTCCAGTGCTCTGTCAGAGGGCTGTTAATTATTCATGTCTACCTCATAATTCATGTTTTAGAAGAGGGAGGGGAAAAAACCCAACCCCTTCCCAAATAAGAAAAAAACTAATCACTTGTACCATTGAAGGAGAAAACTGTAAGACTTTGAACTACCTGCAGGCTTTGCATGTGATTACTGTGTCTCGTAATGAAAACAAAAGTCGGCAAAAATTTAAGAGCTCGGAGTCATTCTGATTAAACTAAAAGAATACTGGGTAGAAGGAAAAATAAAACTGCTTGGTGTCTTTCCTAAGCAGTTAACCATGAGGTCTTGGGAAAATTAATTCCCTTTCTAGTCTGTGTTTACCTTGATGAAATGGGCTGCAAGATCTTTGGGCTGATGCTGTGTGGGTGGATAGAGCCTCTCTAAATGTTGCCTCTGGAGTGATTTGGGTCCTTTTGGGTACTGCCACAACGTTATTGTTAATAATTCATGAGAGTTAATGTATTTAATACACCTTGTTTCTCCTGACATCAAAATGTGGGTAGGGAGCGAGTAGAAGTTGGAGTTCATCCACACCATTGCTGTTAACTCTGGAAGATTTAACGGGACCTAAATTTTGTCTTCCCAGTAAATTGCGTGAGAGTTTGCCTGGAAGTGTTCGAGATCAGATTGGACAGGGATTGGAGCAACCTGGTCTAGTGGAAGGTGTCTCTTCCCATGGCAGGGGGTTGGAACTAAATTAGCTTTAAGGTCCCTTCTAATCTACATCATTCCAGGATTCGATGATTTTTCATATCAATGACTTGTCAATTAAGGTTTTATTTCAAGCAAGTACTCCTTATTTAGCTTCTTTATTATTCATCTGCATGAGCTGGAAGTCAATTTACATCAAAGATCCTTGGCAGTGAGAGAAGCAGAAGCCAGCTGTTAGCCTGGCCTCCTGAGGACTGTGTACTCAGCAGAGTAACCCCAGAGACCATGAGCATCCTCTCTGCGCTGCTTCCAGATCTTCTCTCCTAAGTAGCTCCCAGCAGCCAAATCGCCGTCAAGTTAAGTTGAAAGACTGTCAGATGCAGCCAAATGAGTGTGGTGAGTCAGGGAGGCTTTGTTCAGATGGATAGAGCTCCAAAAGAAACCTGGGAGAGGACCAAGATGGGGAATAAAAGGAGCTGGAGGGGATGAAGAGTAAAAGTCAATTAATAAAATATCCACAGCATGACCAGAGGATGGGGGGGTAGGAGAAGGAGAATGGGTGAATTTTATCCAGATGTATTTGGAGAGTGCTTGCAATAAAAAGGGAATAGTTTAGGATTAATACAGCAAAACATGACTAGGAGCAATTGGCAGAGGTTGAGTAAAGAGAATAAAGATAAGTGGGTGACAGGAAAAAATTTCCTAACAGTGCACTCTCTTGGATCCATCTCACCTCAGTAAAAAGTCAAAAGTACTGCTGCTTGTCTTGCTTTAGTTTCTGACAAGAAAAGAAATCTCTCTGGAAGAAATCTTTCTGTTGTGCTCTACCAGTCCATGGAACATGTGACCTGTCAGATCTGCAGCTTGAATTTTCTGTGCTCCTCAATAAAAACCATGAGTAGCTTGAGATGGTAGATTTTATTGCTTATCCTGGATTTCAGGGATGGGATTCTAGCTCCAAAAAGGCAAGTAATGGATTTTGAGGGGGGGGCCTAGTATGACAACCTCTATCTCAGCAACCTCAGGATCATTCCCTGACCCTAAGGGCAACTGGCAAGGACTGGACATGGTGTATTTTTAACCATCTCAGTCTCCAAAATATCAGGGTTGTTGCATCAGCACCAACTTTTAGGAATGATCTCCTTCCTGGAAGATGTCAGGGATAGGGATGGTTGGTGCAAGCTAAAAGCATGTCTGGAATAATTTAATTATTTATGATACAATGTGGGCAACTGACTCTTTATCTTTGTGCTGTTTAATTTACAAGAATGCATGTGTTGTATTGACTCTTTTTCCCAGAATAAACTACATGTTTGGGGGGAAAAAAGTGTTTTGTTAGAGAAAAATGATAGAAGCTCTTTTCTGAAAAAGAAAACTGCTACCTTGAACATTTTGTGACTCTCTGACCTGAACTCCTTCACTCAACAACTTCCAGGGAAATGCGGATCCATTTCCAAGCTTGCACTGCTGTAACAAAACCCTTCTTCACAAAGTCCAGTTGAAAGTTAAACTAATGTGTCACGTAAGCACACTTTAAAGAGGGGTTTTATGTCTTTTAAAAATGTAATTGGAGCTTATAAAAGTCTTTATAAATTTATATGTGAGAAAGTTATTGAGTAGTCTGAAGCACAGCTTATGCTATGGCACAGCACAGCATGGCTTCAGGCTAGAAACGGCTGCTCCAAATGCCACCGCTACCCATATTATCATGAAACTATGAATCTCTATTAATATTAAAACAAATTTTCATTAAAAAATTGTCATAACATGATTAAGTGACTTTCAAAGTTTCTTCACATTATGCATAATTTTTACAAGAGGAGAGCATTAGAATAATCTGCAGCCTGGCAGCACCTCGCGGCGAAGGGGACTCCAAACACTCGGTGGCTGTGCCTGCCAAAAGGGAGTTTCCCTCTTGGTCCCTCTCATTTGCTTTCCTTTTCTCACCGGGGAAGCCTCGGACTTGCTAAGCACCAGTCTTGTAGTTCAAGCCTTTTTTTTTGTCTCCCCATTCTCTGGTCTACTGCAGAGCAGAAGATTAACTTTCCTCTTTTTAGGCTTAGTTCTTAAATCTGGTCTAACATGCTCTCCTGTTTGCTTCTGCAAGCCCATCCACTGCTGATGGGTTTTTATGAGAGGAATAGTGTTCTCCTACCTTCATGGCTTTGAGTCTTGAAGTGAATTTAGATGATTACTCTAGTTTTGCTTCTTCTTTGATATTTACTTTCTGTGGTGCCTTCAGCTGAACATCCCCCAGCTGAACACCTTGACAACCACACATTCTTCTCTCAGTGTGCTCAGTTGCTCTCTGGCCATGGGTCCTCCTCATGTACATGACTGTACCCACATAGGGGACATCTTACACGGTCACTTGTCCCCATAACCCATCCTCTGAGGGCTCCTGTGACATAACATGGAAGGCAAATATTAAATTATTAACTATTGACTGTTCAGTTACCAACTCACCAGCTCAGCTTTAAAGATTCAGCTTTTACTCTGCTGTATATCTGGAATCTCAGACATCCCACCAAGAGAAATTTGTATCCCAGTGGAGAACACCTTTCCATCCACCCTGCAGTCAGGGGTACGGGCAGCAAAGCCAGATGCTGCACAGGGTTATGAGTGTACAAGACAAGATGTTTCCTCAAGCCTTCTCCCTCAGCTTGAGCATCATCTGAGGTATTTCTGAGTGCAGTGAGATAAATTTACTATTGAGGCATTATTTGCTTGTCCTAAGCTTTCTTTCCTTGTGAGGGGAAATCTGGCAAGTCCTTTGGATGGTTCTTATGGCTGGGATAGATTGGAGCCAGGTTCATCAGCTTGGACTCCCTGTCATAACCAACATTTTATTAATCCTAAATCATTGAATGGTTTGGGTTAGAAGGGACCTAAATATCATCTTGTTCCACCCCCTACCATGGACATGGACACCTTCCACTATCCCAGATTGCTCCAAGCCCCATCCAACCTGGCCTTGGACACTTCCAGGGATTCTTCAGAGCTCTACCTGATGTGGGAAAAGCAGAGGGACCAAGTGGTCCTCCTGTGGTCTTTGCTACGCTTGCACTAAAGACATTTGAACTGGTTTTTTACCAACCGCTTTCCAGCTCAGGATTTCTATCTGATTTTAGTTTTCCTGAAAATATCAGCTTGTAAACTATAGGATCTGGGGAAATGTTTTAAGAACACAGGGGATTTTGGAAGTAGAGATAGCAAACTCAAATGCTTCTCTGAATGGAACCATCTTGGCTTGTCTGTCATAACCCTTTCTATTCCTGGGAAACCATCTCAATTCTTCTTTTACTTCAAATTCGGACCATGGTGACCACTCAGGATAAGGGTCAAAGATCTGGTTATTTCCTAAAAGACCCATGCATGAAAAAAAATCACTGCTAGTAAGGGCTCATAATAAAAGACAGATCTGAATAATGAGCTTGGTATCTCAACAAAGATACACACATTTACTGAAAACAGCTGAAAATTCTTAGTTCTTGGCAATTAAAATAAAGTGAACTGGTCTGGGGCCCAACATTAAACCTGTAAAGTGTTTGATATGGTCATAATTTGGAATTAGCCTCCCTTTGGCCAACAATAAATCTGGACTCTTGATATAAACATTTGGTGTCCCATTTGAAGTTCAATGCTAAATTGTTTCCTGTTTTTGAAGAGGGATAATCATAATGGATTATTACACAAACAGAGAGCATTTAGAGCTAAACACAGCACCCGCCTTCATACACACAGATATGGACCCTTAGGATAAATAAGTTAATGGTAAACATAAACAGGAGAGTTAATATTTGTTCTACTCCATGTTGTTGATTGGCTTGACAAATCCTTTGTGGCCCATATCTGTCGAGCAGTTCTGCACAATGCATTTGAGCTAAATTACATAACAGTTTATACAGTCACAATTGGTGAATTGTGGCTCAGACTGTAAAGCCCTATCCTGTAATCCTGCCATATTTCTAAAGCAAATTGCTCCTTAATTGAAACCTGCTTCGATATAAAAATACAGCCTTTTCAATGAGTCATCCTTTTTTTCCCCTTACAGTTTGTAAAGGCTTCCAGCAGTTTAAAGGGAGGGTTAATTTTGCATTAAGACCATTGCCTCCCAGTTTCTTTCAAATAAAGCCAGGAGAAGTTCAGGGGAAAGCTCTTTCCTCTGATAATGAAGCTCTCCACGTTAATGATGCGTGGAGGCTCCCTTGGATCCTCCGAATTAGAAATACTCATGTGCGCCAGCTCTTCTACTTCATTAACATTAAAGAGAGGTAGATTGGTGGCTATTTAGGGCACAGTGAAATCACTGGCTATTTAGGGCAAATGGAAATGGTGCTAATTGTGGCTGGTAATTCCACTAGCAGGGTACTTCCATTTTGGTGCCTTTTTGGCATGGAGGTGAAGAAACAAGCACACTGACATCCTTTCCAGAGGAGTGTATCTCAGGCTTATTGTTGCCTTGCACCAGTTAACTTGTACACTGAGCTGAGAAGTTTTCCAGGTTCCCCAAATTTTTGGTTTGTTGTGCTTGCTGGCTGTCTGTCAGGAGTAGGGCATGTATTTATGGGTGGCAACACCTCAAGCAGCACGTGTTAAAGACAAGGACACAGCATTCCAGGTCAAGAAAACCCTAGAGATTCCAGGCCATAAGGTATCTCCTACTCCTTTTGCATCCTGGGTCATGAACAAGCTTCCAGGTGGACGTGAGCCAGGTGTGCCCAGGTGGGCAAGAGGCCAATGGCACCTGGGCTGTCCCAGCACTGGTGTGTCCAGCAGGGCCTGGGCAGTGCCCGTCCCCTGTGCTGGCACTGCTGGGGCACCTCCAGTGCTGGGGGCAGCTCTGGGACCCTCCTGACAACAGAGACCTGGAGGGGCTGGAGCGTGTCCAGGGAAGGGAATGGAGCTCGGGAAGGGGCTGGAGCCCCAGGAGCAGCTGAGGGAGCTGGGAAAGGGGCTCAGGCTGGAGAAAAGGAGGCTCAGGAGGGACCTTGTGGCTCTGTACAACTCCCTGACAGGAGGGGCAGCCAGGCTTTGCTCCCAGGGAACAGGGACAGCATGAGAGGAAATGGCCTCAAGGTGCACCAGGAGAAGTTTAGATCAGATATTAGGAATAATTTCCTCATGGAAAAGGAGGTCAGGCATTGGAACAGACTGCATTGGGCACTGGTGGAGTCTCCACGCCTGGAGGGATTTAAAACACATGTAAATGTGGCACTTGGGGACGTGGTTTAGAGGTGGCCTTGGCAGTGCTGGGTTAATGGCTGGACTCAATGATCTCAGAGGTCTTTTCCAACCTAAATGATTCTATGATTCTATACCTTGTCTGCTCTAAGTAGACACAGAGCAAAAGATATATTTCACTTAACTGTAGCCATCCTGAAGTTTGCTGGACAGGTATTCAGGAGAACATTTCTAGCAGCAGAAGAACACCACACATCATGCAGAGAAAGATTAAACTCTCTTGCATATCAGAAGGTGCCTTATTGAGCTGCAAAGATGCCCAATGTCACAGCAAGTGACAGAGACTCCGAGCCATTCTCTCTGCAGCATAAATTCACATAGTTTGACTCTTTATTCATTTTCATTTTCATCGCTGGAGGATTCTGATGAGAACAGCTTGAATCACGTTTATTGTGGGACTCTCCCCAGTACTTCCAGGAGAAGTAAAGACAGAGAAGAAAACCTGAAAGGGTCAATCCCGCTGGGATAAAAGTCTGACCTGTCAGAAAGTTAAGTGGCAGTTCCACACCAGCCATGTAGATCCAATAGCTAGTGAATGGGAATGTGAATTCACTAACTGGTGAATTAACTGTGAATCCGTTTGTGTTGGAAACCAATATAGAGAAGACCCAAAATAAAACTATGTGAATTTATGCTGCAGAGAGAATGGCTCGGAGTCTCTGTCACTTGCTGTGACATTGGGCATCTTTGCAGCTCAATAAGGCACCTTCTGATATGCAAGAGAGTTTAATCTTTCTCTGCATGATGTGTGGTGTTCTTCTGCTGCTAGAAATGTTCTCCTGAATACCTGTGCAGGTGCTGATAACTGTGGCAGTAATGTGCTTGTTGTCATTTACTTGCTTAATTAGCGGCCTAATATCCTGGTCCAGTTAATGCCCATAAGAGGAGGTTTATTAGTGGTACGAAAGCTGTTTAAGCCTTATAAACTCCTTCCAGTTTCATTGGTCTGCCAATATCTTCTGGTTGAGTGATTCTTTGTTGATTCACACTTTGCTTTGCCGCTGCTGTTTCTCAGCTGAATGTTTCTGGGTAACCAGAAAGTGCTTTGCCAAAGTGACAGACACAAGAATAACAAGAAAATTTAGAAATCCCTGAACTGATTTTAAAAGAGAGAAGAAAAATACATCTGGGATGACTGTTTTGAAGATTTTGCATCCTCTCCAAAGCACTAGGGGAAAAAAAAGCAACAAACCAACCAAAAATTGCGAATACAGGCAAATTGCATGATGACATGAGTTTTCGCACTGTCTGTCTTGGGTTAGTAAGCCATATCCAGTCTGAGAGGTTGGATAATCTGCTGAGATGTGTAGTTGTAAGGTAATGCTTCAAATATTGAGAAAAACTATTCAAGGAATTCTTAAAAGAGGGGATTTTTTAAGCTTAGTGTCAGCTCAAATTCCAAAACTGAGAGGAGTCTATAGAGGCCTTAAATCTAAAGGGTTTATGACCACTCGTGATATCAGTGCTAATGTTGACCTGTTCATTAAGGGCTTTTTCTCTTGACTAGACTGGTCAGAATTTAGGAGTGCAAAGTTCTAGTGAAAAAGGGGGTTGAGTTCTCATTTGGATGCACAGAAAAATTGCTGTACTCAAAGTTCACCTATTTTGTCAAGGATTTAGTCAGTCTGCAGCAGCCCCAGCTTTGACTGCAGGTAAAGATCAGCTCTTTGAATTACACAGGATTTTTGTATTTTCAGGCTCAGGGAAACTTTTGACCACTCAAATGGGAGTGAATAATCACAGAATCACAGAATAGTTTGGGTTGGAAGGGACCCTAAAGATCATCTCATTTACCCCCTGCCATGGGCAGGGACACCTTCCGATAGACCAGGTTACTCGAAACCCCATCCAGCCTGGGATGAGGCTAATAAGAAGACTTCACCAAATTTCACAAAGATACTAAAAGTTGAACCTGAGGCCCATGAGTCTGGTGGAGGGAAAATAGCAATGTAGAAGTTGGTACCCTGGCTGTTACCACGGCTCTGCTTTCTTCCTCTTCCTCTTCCTTTATTCCTACATTCTGTGTCTCTCTGTTCCTCTTTCTCTTTTTACATTACTTGGGGGAAAATATTGTTTCTTACGACATTTGTAAAGAATTACAAAAATGTAGACACATTCTGAGGGAGATCCAGCACAGCTACGGTAATTCAAATAAAAATAGAACTCTATAGGTTGCAAAATGACAGAGGTCAGTGTAAAAATGTAATTACTTTTTTTTTTCTGCAGAAAAGAGGCTCCAGACATTCCCTATAATTTAACTGTGACTGACAGTAGGAATAAGACAAGCACAGTCAATTATGTTCCTGATACTTTATCAAACCTGTATGGCTGGATGGTTCTTCTCTTGGATAAAGAGACTTACACACTGACATTTGACAACCCTTTGGTCAGCAAACAGCTCCAGGTAACACAGGAAGGCTTTATAATTTCAAAATTATATCTGGAAAAGATAATCATGGTTTCATCTCTTTGGGTGAGCAGAGAGGAAAAAAAATGAGTTAAGTGCTCTGAGAAAGTCTCTCTGTATTTATAGGCTTAAATAAGATGACCTAGTCCCTGAAGCTCTCAGTTGTAGCCTGGAGCAAAAAGGTCATGGAATCATGGAATAATTTGAGTTGGAAAGGACCTTACAGCTCATCCAGTTCCACTCCCTACCATGGGCAGGAACAACTAGACCAGGTTGCTCCAAGCCCCATCCCACCTGGCCTTGGACACTTGATGATTTTGGTATCTTAGGTGAAAGTTCAGTGTGGTGCTTAGGAACCAACAGGATTTTTACTGCCTTAAGTCGTGTTGGAACACAGCTTTTGGAAGACATTGTTCCTTTGCACCTTTCAAAGGTGATGAGGAGAGTTGATTTTTTCTGCATTTACCATCACCTTCCTCTTGGTTTTACGACTCTTTTCATGTTTTCAACATGTGTTGCCTGTGAGGAGCACCATCCTCTTTACCCTTTGTGCTGCACTCCATGAAGCTCTAATCACAGACTCAGACATGTTTCTTTTGGTTCCCTCTTCTCCAGTATTCAGTGACATTTAGCAACTTCAAGGCTGGGAATTACCTGCTGCTGGAACACAAAGATCTTCCTTCCCATCTCGAGGCCATGGTGTCCTGTGGGACAAGGATGGGACAGGCACTCCAATCGCTACCTTCGTATGGACGCCACAGGAGCTGTGATTGGCATCTTGACAGCAAACTGGGGAAGTTCACCTATTTGGGTAAGTGCAGTATCAGGGTTGCAATCTACATTTGTGATCAAGAATGGTGACAGAGCTGATGTCTTTTTAATTTAAACGCCGGATCTACTCGAGGCCAGCTTTAAATGGCCTTTCAATAAGTGAGAGGTCCTTCAAAAGGTTTATCAAATAGGTGAGTGCACATCAGGTCCATCCCTAACTGATCTATCTGATGCCTGACCTATCAACAAAAGGAATGTGTCATAAATAGTGGTGATGTGACATCAGTTGTATTTAAATTGGGGGTTTTTTGAGTGGTAAAGGTATTGAATTCCACTAATGACCTCTGTTGTCATCTGGTCCTATATCATAGGTATCATTAATAAATCATGGTCATCTTGCTAGGCTGAGCCCTCTGAAGGCAATAAAATTACTGTGAGAGAATTTTTTCTAGGGCTGGAAACTTCCAAAGGCACCATAGCCTTTGCATTTGAGTATGAGACTCTGTACATGAGCTCATGACGTGTTCTGGTCACTTTTTATAAGAAATGGACATTTTCCACAATTTCTATTCTCAAGCAATTAATTTTATTAATGTCTAAGCTCTATATGTCAAAGGCAAGGTAATGATTGTTGCTTTTGTTAATAACAGCAGAACTAGGAATCACAACAATTTTTTGCTGTCTTTGAGAAGATTAGCTTCATGACTCATACAGGGAAAATAAAGATGAGATTTTCGTTATAACAGAATTTTGTTTCACTGTTCTACTCCATTAAATTTAATGAATTTCCCTTTATTTGTACTATTGAGATGGCATGCAAATGGCTTTCTCATGTAGGATGCCTTTAGAGCAATCATTGGGACAGTGGAGAGGAAAACACACCTGGAATGAGGGCAGGCGATCCACTGAGCTTGGTCTGGCAACAGTGAAAATCAACCAGTGTACATTTGTGGAGAAATGAGAAAGCCCAAACATTAACCTCAGTCTGAGGTCATGCTTGCTGCGTCCACCTTTGGTCCTGCAGCAGCTGCCGCAACGCAGCTTGTGTTTGGTATTTTAGCTCTCAAAACTGTCTGGATGCACCCAGGTTTCAAACTAGAAAAGATCCCTGCCCCATGCTAAATCCCAAACTCTACTGGTCACCACTGGGGAGTCTGCCTGGTCTGGGCCAAAGCTGTGCCAGGAATTTGGCCAGCATTATAACCATATAGATTATTGGGGTCCCGGTCTTAGTTCCGTGTCCTGGCCCTGTTTAGATATAGTTCGGGTATAGATTGGCTACTATAAATTTGACTGTTGTGTCTGAGCCTTGCCAGAAATCAAGTCAAGTATTTACCGAAAGAAAAATATTTTATTTCAGTTTACTAACAGTGTAAATTTGTTCTTTCAAATATAAAAGTTGACTGCTTTTCAGTTTGCATATCCTGAATCGCACTGTCAGAGAAGCATGGGCAAGCTCAGAGGATGGCATCTGTATCTTGGCCTCTGCTGTTGAAAACAGAGGATATGATAGTCTTGGGAAGACGGGGACAAAAGTGGTCTGGCCGGCATATGTCACTCTTGCATCACAGATAATTTCTTGTCCTTCTCTTGCCCTACTTCCATCTTGATTTTTGTTACATGAAGAGCTTGTTGTGGTTCCTCATTTTAATAGAGAGAGAAACAATCATCCAAAGTACACGGGGGGAAAGTTATGAAAACACCTAACATGTATAATTCATGCTGTGAACATTTTCTGTGAGGACTTCTATAGGAGTGAGATCAATAATTCAGTGTCGGGTACCTAATATCTGTGCTGTCGGTGTAGGCAAAAAAAGTTTGAAACAAAGCAAGCAGATTCCTGGCCCTGGTGTGGGATTTAATTTCTCTCCTTCTCTCCACTGTGCAGGCTGAGAGGGTGAGGTTAATTAGTCAGCAGAGCAGACTCATGGCATGTGGTGGACTTTCCATCACTCAGGGTCCTTAGATGATGGTCGGCCGTCTTTTCACGGAAATATGCTCCAGCTCTGCGAGAAGCTATTAGAAACCTCATGAGGCAAGATTCATGCTCCATAGGAGGTCAGAGAAAGCTGCCACAATAGCTCCTTCTGGCCCTTAAACCCCACCAGTCCACCCACCGACCCGGAGAGGACAAGGCTTGAAGGTCTGGACTTCAGAACATCTTCCCACTTAACTCTGCAAGCTGGCTTTTTTAGAATTTCTCTTTTTTTAAAGAAAAATTATTTACATTTAACTATATGAAATAATTAGCCAACTAATTAATCCCGTTTACAAGCTTTGTCGGATTCTTCAGCTGTCAGTCATGCCCGAGCCCGGGGCCGGCGTTGAGTCTCAGCTCCCTCCTTCATCAGACTTGGTCTCCATGGCTACAGGCTGCATCTGCTGACACCCCACTCTCTATTTACTGCTTAATTAAGAATTTCACGCTCAGCCCTTATCTGCTGCTAAGAACAAGAACACACTGTTAAGAAACTCCAAATTTAGGCTGCTGCACAAGGAAAGCCTTTCTTGTTGTCCTGACTGCGTGGAGCCTCTTTAACTACCCTCTTGGCAACTGCGCTGCCACCCTTCAATCAAAAATCATTAAATGGGGCAGAGATAATGAGCATGTAGCATATCAAAAGGAGGATGTTTGCTCGGGCTAAGGAGGAAAAGCTGTAAGGGCCTATAAGCAGCCGCCACTTCAAAGGGAGAAGGGGCTGATAAAGAGTCATTTGTTCCTGTTTGACTTATGTAAAAGGTCTGGTATGTCGCAGCCCCGTCTAGCAGACGCGGGTCCCCCCTCTCCAGGCTCGTGTGTCAGCGCTCGGGCAGCTGGGCGCAAACAGCATCAGCCCAAGCATATAATCACTTGACTCCGCGGCGACAATGGGCACTTGTAGGGGGTGGCGGAGGGAGGGCTGGGGGACAATGGCAAGACAATTATTGCAGCTGCTCGGGAGGGCCATAATTCTTCCTGCCCGAAGTCGGCGGCTCTCGCGGGGCGGAGGGGAGAGCTCCAGCGTATTAGTCATCCTCCAACTTTTGGAAGCGCTTCGGTGGGGTTTCGACAGCTGCTGGTGTACCACTTCTTTGCAATAATTGTACATTCTGGCAGGGGTCAACTCACTTTTGACCCTCTGCTTTTGTGCCCCTCAGAAAGCCTTTTAGGGCAAACTGTGGGGAAGTGGCAGGGGTGCATTACATCCAAAATTAACGTCGGTAAATACGGATCAGATGCCAGCTCATTCACGAGCAGGCTCCCGAATTCACACAGCCTTTTACTCAGGCCTGCATGGGGGAGAAGGGGAGGGAAAACCCCGTGACTGAGAAGATATTGTTATTCAAACGAAGCAGGCAGCTGAATGAAGCCACCTTGGCCAGAAGTTTGCGTCGGGCTCAGGCTTTCTCTGCTCCCTCTTCCATCCGAAATTGCCTTGGCGTCGTGCAAGTGTTTGTTTATCTTTGGGGAAGAAGAAAAGGTCTGTCTAACACAAAAGGCAAGAAAATAGACCGTATGGAGGGGATTAAAGGAGTTAAGTTGCACTGATGGTTGGAGTTCTGTAAATTGGGCTTGGGAGCAGCAGAATGCAGGAGGTGCTGAATGGGGAGAAATAATTGTAACGGAGAATGTTTCTGTTATGTGGGCAATGATCCTGTTAGCAAAGATAGTCACTGCTACCTACAAACGTGAAACTCTGTTAACCAGCCTCTAAGCCCCTTTGAAAGTCACCTTTTCAGACTATTTTAAAGGAATCTGCATTGAAGGACAGATAACTCCATGTCGTCGCAGGATGCTGGGTGAAGGGGAGACAGCGAGCTTGAAGCATCCTGTGCCAGTCATTTCTACATCACCAGCTTTGCTTTGACATGATTCATAGTATCACTCTGATTTTCTCTGGGGCACCCTATATCTTAAGAGAAGTGATCCTCAAAGGTCACTGGGCCTGCAATTGTGATGTGACTCTGAAACACTCGTGGGCTGTGGCTCAACCACATTTCAGGAAACATGATATGACCATGCTGAATCAAAAAAACCCCACTTATTGTAACAAGGGTGGTGGAAAGAAACGTCCCACTGGGACATCTGGGATACTTTTTAGGAGAAATATCCTTTGTAAATTGCAATAATAACATTATGAGCTTTTTAAGCCTGTTACAAATTTCAGCATATGGTGCCTCAGCATGGTACTGCTCCTTGGTTAAGGTCTCTGGGCAATACTGGAACTGCCTAAAAGCCAGAGAGATGTTGTTTCCTTTTTGTTCACTTTTGAAATGTTTAAACTATTTTCTTTTGGACTGAAACAAAGTGTTGGCTTCCTGCATCTCCAGATTTCTCTTGGATTTTTTTTTTCTTAAAATTGAAGTGCTGGGCAGAAACATTATTGAAAACACCACTGAAAGGATTATCGAACTTTTTATTTATCCCAAATACATTTTTCAGTAGACACAACTTTTATGGAGGTGGGTCATCCTGCTGACTTTGCTCAGGCTACTCATGTGTGAGTCGTTAAGAGGGCCTGAGGCTCAACCCCACATTGCTGCTGTGTCAGAAGCAGGTTAACAATTTCCATAGCTCTTAAAAATATAATTTGATTATACTTATTGTCTTTTCCAGATTCCTAAAGAATGATCTCACTTCCATTAGGCTCTGTGGGTTTCTGTAATTGCTTTGTATAGGAGGAAAAACCCTCTTAAGAATGTTTGTTTCTAATATTAAAATACAGAAAATAAATAAACACAGATATTTTCTGCAGCCCTATTGCTTGGGGGTAAAGGAGAATCCTAACTGAAAGACATGAAGAATGGAGTTAATTCTTTACAGAGGACTGATTGTACAGGGATGGGTCTTTTCCTCCAGCCAGATGAAACTCATCAGTTATTTCAGAGGGCCAGTTGACCAGATATGGGCTGCTCAGTGGCCTCCATGAAATGAAAGTCAGTTCTCAGCAAAGAAGTGGCCCTCTTGTAATCGTAGACGCAAAAATGAGTTAGGTTGGAAAAGACCTTCAAGGTCACTGAGTCCAACCTGTGACCGATCCCCACCCTGGCACCCAGACCAGAGCACTGGGTTCCACATCCAGGCATTTTTTCAACAGTTCCAGGAGTGGTGACTCTCCTAACTCCCTGGGAAATCTGTAGTAATGCTTAACCACTCTTTCCAAAAAGAAATTCTTCCTAATCTCCTAGCTGAACCTCCCCTGGTTTAGCTTGAGGCCATTTCCTCTTGTCCTGTTGCTAATTACCTGGGAGAAGAGACCAACCCACACCTGGCTACAGCCTCCTTCCAGGGAGTTGTAGAGAGCACTGAGGTCCTCCCTGGGACTCCTTTTACTCCAGGCTGAACC